>JAQSVH010061442.1:1640-24803 GCA_029448705.1 Adansonia digitata | reverse complement strand
TTTTTTTCACTCATAGAAAGATTGTTATAAATACCGTAAAGCACAACAAACTTTGCAATTAATATATAAATAAAGAATTAGTATTTGAAAATTTTTAATTTCACAAGTAATCATATTTTTATTTTTAATTAATATTTATTATTATTATTATTTAAGATATACACCTTAATATCATTATTTTAAAAGTTTAAAAATTTTACCAAAAATATATAAATTTTTTTTCATAAATATGGAATTAGAAGGCAAAAATATGAAATGTTGTGTCGGCGAAAAGATGCATTGAAATGAATGGGAAAGAAAGTAGTACATTGGATGAGGGAGTAGCATACATGCATGCATGGCCAACATCATGCCAATTCATGTTCACTCCTCGTTCTCTTTTTATGACTACCAAAAACAAAACAGATTTAATACCCAAAAAGGATTTTTGGAAATAAAAAGTAGATTGACCATAATCTTATATATCACATTTTATTTCTAAATATCTCCCAATGGGATTTATGGAAAAAGAGCTTTTAAACAAAATCAAAAAATTAAAGAAAAAACAAAAAATCCGGAGATAAAATATCAATTAATTAATATTATATATATGCTTGCCTTTATTTGTAGTTGTGGTTCAATGGGTTTTTATAGGGAAGCATCAAAATTTTTTTCAAGGATTTTCAACACTGCCTCTCCGTGCTGTATGTTCTCTCTTCTGTTGCCTTTGTCAATGGGTTTTCTTTTCCTTGTTTTTTTTTTGGGACAATGAATAATAAAAAGTACTTCCCTTTTTCCCATGTTTCTTTTCTTTTTGGTCTTTGCATTATAATTTCATTGTTGATTTTTTTTTCTTTAATATGCGGGTTTTTATTGGTATGAAGCCTCGTTTGTTGTTGTTGTTGTGGGTGCTGATATCTGGGTTTAGAATGAGAGAAAGGGTTCAAATTTAAAAGACTTGGGTTGTAATTTTAGCCTTAAATTCATGGATTTTCTTTCTTTTTCCTGTATTTATTTTGCAACCATATATGGATAAAAACTTTATTTATTTAATTTTTTTTGAATTCGGGAGATGGAATCATTCAATTCGCTGTTTTTCTTCCTCGTGTTTTTCGCTTAGTATATGTCACTATCAGTTTCTTTTTGTACTATTATATTAGGTTGCATCGAACCGTAACATTTGTGCCAAGCATAGACAACTTATTTGATGGTGGGTTTTTGGCTTTGTGTTGTATGGTTTTGTATTTCAGGGCTTAATTGTTTTAAATATCGAATAGAATTTCCACATAAATGTTCTCAGCTTGCCTCTGAAGTTCTTATTTGTGAACAAGTGCTGAAATTCTAATGATGGTCGTAGGTTATGAGTCATGACCCTATTTTCTTGCTTGGAATTAACCCATTTATTCTTCTTTGTTATTTTCCATAATTCAGGTTTTAGTGGTCAGAACGAAACAGTCACCGCATTTATGAAATGCTGACTAGTTGGAGTGTCAAGTTCTGAGTATGGCCTGGATTTTGCTTCTTTGTTGAATATAGTTGTGGCCTTTCTCCATCAAGGTGCCTGGGGAGGCTCAAGAGGATATCTGGGTATGGTGAATTTAATGTTTATTAGTTCAGTTTGGTGAATTTGTTTAGGTGTTGCAGTTTTTATTCAAGGGAAATGGTGCCTTCTGAGCCACCAACTCCAATTGGTGGTGCTCAGTCTGTTCCTCCAGCACTTATGCGATCAAATTCGGCAATTCTTGGATCTCAAGGTGGTTCAATGCCTCAGCAAGCAACATTTTCATCGCTTGTCTCACCAAGAGTGCAGTATAACATGAATTTGCTAGGTAGCACAGCGAACATTTCATCACTTCTCAATCAGACTTTTGGCAGTGGAGGTTCATACTCCGGCCTATCCGGTGTGAGTGGTTTCCAACATGGAGGTTTTGATGCCACAGCTGAGTCTGATCCTCTCACTGCTGTAGCAAATGATATTGGTTTTAATGTACCTCCTTCATCGTTCACACCTTCAAGTATTGCGAAGTCTGGCTCATCTGGCCTGCTTCAGAATCAGCAAATTGCAAACTCTGCTGGAAACCCTGCATTGTTGGATCAACAGCAATCTCATTTGCAACAATTTGAGCTGCTAAAGTTTCAGCATAGTCAGCAAGCAATGCAACAGTTTCCTATTTCCCAGAGTCAATCACAGCAGCAATTTCAATCAATCCGAGGAGGTGTAAGGGGCACAGGTGCAGTCAAGTTGGAGCCTCAGGCTATGAATGATCAGATTGGTCCCCAGCAACAGTTTCTTGGACCGGTGAAGCTAGAGTCTCAACAGAACCAAATTGGAAGAGGCATAGGACCTGTCAAAGTGGAACGCCAACAGTCTGATCAAGCATTGCTTTTGCAGCCGCGGCAACAACAGCAACAGCAACAGCAGCAGCAGCAGCAGTTCCTCCAATTGTCCAGGCAGTCTTCTCAAGCTGCTATTGCACAGATGAATCTTTTGCAACAACAGCATATTTTGCAGATGCAACATCAGCAACAACTGTTGAAATCACTTCCTCAGCAAAGGCCTCAACTACAGCCGCAGTTCCAGCAGCCAAACTTGCCTATTAGATCTGGTGTTAGACCAGCTTATGAACCAGGAACTTGTGCTCGGCGTTTGACCCAATACATATATCAGCAACAGCGCAGACCTGATGTAAGATAATTTCACTTGTAGAATTAATCGCTTTTATGGTTTTGCTGTTTTACTTCGTAATAACACTTGTTCTTGTTGCAGGATAACAATATTGAATTCTGGCGGAAATTTGTTGCCGAATTTTTTGCTCCTAATGCAAAGAAAAGGTGGTGTATTTCCTTATATGGAAGTAGTCGCCAAACTAATGGTGTTTTTCCTCAGGTATGTCATTTAAAGAAATTAATTTACACTTTACTGTCCCTAGGGAGAGGAAAAGCTGGTGCTTTAGAATGAGAGAGGGCTGATGTTTGGCATGGAGTATCCATGGTGCACTCCTTTCTAGGAATTTTAAATTTGATAAATGATGCCTTGGAGGATCAGTGTTTTTCAATTTTTGATGTTGTGAAATGACAGTAATGAGTTATGACAGATTTTGGAAAATAGTCAGCCTTAAAAAAAAAAAAACCAAAAAAAAAAAAAAATCAGATAAGGTGATGTAGCATCCATTGTGGCCCACGTGGATGCAGGGCTCAAGTTTTACAATTTCAGAAGGATTTTATATAATCTCAAGTGAACACTTATCAGAAGTAGTAGTTTGTTTTGGGAATTGTTAGTAATTTTCTGTATAGATGTTAAGTAAGATTTAGGTTTGCATACTTGGAGAAAACAGGTCTCTATTGTTAGAAAATTTAGTAGTATTTTGTGGGTTGACAGGGGAGCATGCTAGGATCTTGTTTGCCTATAATTTTATATCTCAATGGAGTCCTGACCAATTGAAATGGTATTTTCCAGTTTTTGGAATGCTTCACAAAGTTTAAGATTTTGCTATGTTGCCATTTTGAGGAAATATTAGACATTTAATTGCAGCTTTTGCAGGATATATGGCACTGTGAAATATGCAAGCGCAAGCCTGGTCGTGGTTTTGGTATGTTATTTCTTTCTCCTCATCAACTTGATATTTTATCTTAAGATTCCTGTTTTTGACACTGGCTATATCTTGTCATATTAAGCTCGGAGCTGACTGTATCTTGCCATATTAAGTGAAGAAAGTGTTCTGTATTTTAATGTAAATGGTCCTGCTTGTTAACTAATGTGTTTATCAAGTTCTGCATCTATGACTATTTTAGGAAAATATCATAAACCACGATGGATTCAATCTTTATTGAGTCACTGGCAAAAACTTGGTGGCGATGCTCAAATCTCCTCATGCATAAAGATTATGTATCTGATTGCAATCCTTTGAACCATATAATGGATACTTTTGAGGCCTGCTTTAATCAGTGTCCAAACTAACTTTGCATGAAAGAAGGATTTTAAGCACCACCAAAAGAAGTGGTCCATGCTACTTCCTTAGTGATTGTCTATTTGGATATGCATTGCAATTTAGGTATCTGTTTCGTTTTGCATAATAATTGAGGTACATAGGCTTCATTTAGAGCAAGAACACAAGGTAAGTTGGGTCTTCAATCTCTACTCTTATCGTCTTAAGTCTTATGTATCAGAGATGCTAGGCTGTTGTCTGATCTGTTTAATGTCCGGTGGTTTTAATAAATTCCTTTTACTTGGTCTACACTTGAAATGCATAAGGCAATCTTATTTAAATGAATCAATAATAGGTGATGCAATATTGCTTCTTTACCTTTTCTATCCCATTGTATAATTGTTTTAGGAATAGAAAAGGAGGGAGTACAATGGTGAAACTGTTGAGTGATTGTAAGGTAGTAAGTCTATTTTCTTTAGATTCTATGAACTTGGTGCCAATAGGAAAATGAATATTATAATAGTTTGTAGTAAATGTCACTTTCGTCCAAGGTGCAAAAGTGTATCACCATTTAACGAGTGCTTCGACTTTCAAATGTAATGAGTGGCTTATGCTGAAGGAAAAAAAGATATATCTTCAAAGCTAAGCAGCTGAAAACTAAGTATAATTTCAGTTATCTTCTTTGGGAGGGTAAAGAATATGACTTGTAACTGTATGAGAAAAAAAATGTTTATCATTTCATGTCCCAAATTGCACCAAAAAATGCTCATTAAAAGAGAGTAAATGTCAAATTCTTGCTTTTCAAACACTCTGTTTGCACTTACAGAGACAACTGTTGAGGTTCTGCCCAGGCTATATAAAATCAAATATGACAGTGGCACTTTGGAGGAGCTTTTTTATGTTGATATGCCTCGTGAATATCATAATGCAAATGGTCAAATTGTCCTTGACTATGCAAAAGCGATACAAGAGAGTGTTTTTGAGCATCTTCGTGTAGTACGGGATGGTCAACTTCGTATTGTTTTCTCTCCAGATCTAAAGGTTTGGAGATGCTAAATTCTCTGTGTTAAAGGAGGTTGTAACTTCTGGAAGTTCTAAATGGTTGACATTCTGTTTACCTTATTTTATCTTGTATATGCTATCTAGATTTGCTCTTGGGAGTTTTGTGCACGACGTCATGAGGAGCTAATCCCTCGAAGGTTGATAATACCTCAGGTATATAAAAAGATGCTTTATATGCCCGAGGTTTTTTATGTGCTTAATTAGTAGGCTTAAAATATCCTCACCTGGAGTATTCATGAATGTAAATTAACTTGATTTGTTTATGCCTTAATGTGATGCTAGCTCATTAACAATCATTATTCATCGATGAGCAAGTTCCTCTCATCTTCATTGCAAAACACCGTAGATAATCCTGATGTTTATTTTTGAATCGGGGGACACGGAGTAGTAGAAAGTGAAGGAAAGAGATTAAGGATCCCCC
Organism: Adansonia digitata; assembly: GCA_029448705.1. Classification (NCBI taxonomy): domain Eukaryota; kingdom Viridiplantae; phylum Streptophyta; class Magnoliopsida; order Malvales; family Malvaceae; genus Adansonia; species Adansonia digitata. Next base: position 19,415 of record JAQSVH010061442.1, on the reverse strand, counting down.
TCCACCTCCGTTTTCCTTTCCTCTTCCCCCCTTCCCCACTCTGATTCCTGAGAAGGAAAAATCTCTGCCTTTTTCTTGGGGCTGGGGGTATGTTTGGAGTGAAATGGTGGATGTCGGTATGATTTTTTCCCCAGTTGATTTTTTTTGTTTGACTTAGCGTCTCTGCTGGAGGCGTTAAGGGTGGTGAAATGGAATTTGATCAGCTGATGAGCATTCTTTAACAGATTCAATAAAGCCTTTTATTACCTGATACAAATTGGGGTAGACTTTGATAATTGATTAAAATGGATTCCAGGTAAGTCAACTTGGAGCTGCTGCACAGAAGTACCAAGCATCAGCACAGAATGCATCATCCAACTTATCTGCACCGGACTTACAGAATAACTGTAACATGTGAGTTTTATATTCCTATTAGATCACTTTCATAGTTAATGGCCTAATCTCTCTCCGTGGTCTTGTAACATTTGAGTTATCTATTCATAACTGTGACATGGGTATAACACTAAATGGTCTTTTAAATAATTGTAGAGAAATTTTGTCATAGAAAGTTGTCAAGGTAATTCTATTATCTTGCAAATATTGTTGTAAATCAGCTGAATACCATTGAACTTTCTTCTTTAAAGCAAGGAAAATCAAGTGTCAGTATATGGCCTTATAGGGTTAAACATCTGTCACCGACTGGATCTAACCCGTTGTATGCCGTAGCATATATAAGCTTATTTTTGTGTCCCTGTGACCACTTTTCCTTCTTCTCTTCCAATTCTTGCTGCCGCCTTCAAGCATCCCCTCTCCCTCTCTTTCTTCCATTTGATTTAAGTCATAGATCAGAAGCAATCACATTGAGAAAAGCAGGCTATTATGATACTGAAGCCACTTCTTTTCTTTTGCTGTACTTCCTTTTTGTGAACTCAGATCTTCTCATCTCTCAGCAACATCCTAGATGGCTTTGTGATCAATGGCGTTATCTTATTGCCTTCCTGCTTTTGTTTTGAATTCCCTGTATCCAGTCCTGCTTGTATTGTGTCTGAATTTAAATAAACATTGCTCTTTTCTATGCTATATACAACTGTTTTGATTTTTATTTTGGCGTATTTGAGGCATGTCCTCATCCAACATGGACATGAGGGGTGTGCCCGTTCATGCTTCCTAGATTGATTCTGACTTGACAATTAGAAGCTATTTATTGCAATTCTTTTTGGTAGTACTAAGGATTGGTGATAGAATGTGTTATCTGTGGATTAAAGACTGGGTGAAATGGAGAAGTGAAATGCAGATGCCTGCCATTTTGAAAGGAAAGTATAATAAAATCATAAGGCCATATGCACTACAATGTTTGGTTTCTATAGCGTATTTAACAAAAAAATCCATAAGACGGGTCTAGCTGAAATGGAGATGTTAAAATGTCATTTAAGAAAAGCTTCGTTGAAATGGAAATATTCGTAACAATGTGTGGCTGGCTTGAAATGAGGTGAATTAAGAGAAGGATAACTTAAATGTTTCACTCATGTGCAGTGTCAAGTATTGACCAAAGGGATGCTCCCATACTTCCATATACAAGAGTGATATGATTCAGTTAGGAATGAAATAGAGGCACAGAAAGGATGATCTTGGGGAAGTGATGAGAAAGGACTAGAGTGGTGTTTTTGGTCTTTCTAAGGATATAACCTTAGATCAAGTTTAATAAAAAAAAAAAATTGATTCCATGTGTGTGATCCCAAACTTTTTGGAGTTAAGACTTAGTCGGGTTGAGTGTAGATGATAGGTCAAACATGTTTTAAATTATGCCCCCATGGATTACCAAATGGCATCTAAAAGTGATGTACTTGGACGTCTAACTGAAGGTGATGTAGAAGTGGTGTTGTTGCTGTAAAGACCATTCCATCTTTACGTGATTCACGTTTCATGCATGACCTTCTGTGCATATGCATACTTTCCACATGTCACCTTACTTTACTTTGTCGATAACATGTTGTGATTCTTTCAGGTTTGTTGCATCTGCTCGTCAATTAGCAAAAGCCTTGGATGTTCCTTTGGTTAATGATTTAGGGTATACAAAGAGATATGTACGGTGCCTTCAGGTATTATAGGCTGCAATTTTATTCTGTCATTATGAATTGTGGCATTTGTTTATGACTTTCTTTCTTCTCTAATTATTTTAGTTGAAATTTGTACAAGTTTTCCTGTCAAGTATGTTTGCTAATTTCATTTCTCAGAAAACATAACTCTTTTTGCATGGTAAAACCAGTCAGATGGTATGGCCTTAACACGTGAAAAATTATGAATAAACAAATCATATAATTTTTCTTTTCTCTCTATATTTTGTTAATAAAAATTTTCTTTTATGTCTAGAAATATTGGGATATCCCATCTTCCTTTTTTATTCTTTTATTGCTCTTTTTTATCATATCTATTTTTTCATGCAAATGCTGGATGATAAAGAAACTTAACGGTTTGAGATTTATGGAGATTGGCAATTTTACTTGAATGTACAGAAATTCTATAGTATGAGATTGAATTTTCAGCAATAAAACTAGAGGGACTGATCTCAACATTTAACACAAAGTAGAACCGCGGTTGCTGTCATTTGACCAGAATTCTAGGATTGCCATGTGGGGGAAAAAAAGGCCATATGATTTTTACTATTGAAACATACATGTTAGCACTGGTTCAGTATCCTTGATGTGAGATAGTAGCCGTAGCCTGTATGAATAATTTTTCTAGAGTCCACTAAATTTGAGAGTACAGGGATGTGTTTTTCACAAATGAATGTTCAGGGAATGATCTGAAGAATTTGTGGAAGTATAGGGACTAAGTTCATAAAGGGATTTGATACATACTTAAAACTTAATAATTATTTGTATGATATATACATATATTTGTATTTTGTTGGTGATGTTTATTAGTTATTCCTGTCAATACTTGCCATGTCAGTATTTGACTAACACAGACTGAATTGAAGTACCTAATTGTGAATTTTTTTAGGTGCCAAATCAACGAAATGTATATGGGTCTGGGAAAATTACATCTTTTAACCGAAAAAAATGTTATATGGATGGTCACCTTTAGGGCTGTCACAATTCATGAGATTTTATACAAGATTAATTAATTTTTCGTTATCCAGTTTCTATCTTTGTTCACAAATTTACCTTCTGTGGCTGATGTTTTCTGGTTTCTCATAGCACCTTACATGTAGCATAAATTCAAGGCTAATGGCTGGATAGCTGATAGTTCAGAGCTTAGCTTAAGAGGAATCTTAAGTTTCTTTTTTACGTGATTTAACTGTTGTTTTCCAATTGCAGATATCAGAGGTTGTTAACAGCATGAAGGATTTGATTGATTATAGCCGAGAGACAGGAATGGGACCGATGGGTATAGTTCTGGTCTTTTGATATTTATGATCGTTGTTCATGCTAACTGATTTACTAAGGAGCATTCTTGTTGATCTATTGGTGTTGTGCTGATGCTGCTTATCTTCCTGGCTTTTCTGAGCCCTAATAGTATTAGGTGAGCAGGAAGAATCCTGGGAAGACATTGGCCCAGGTTGTCCTCCACTTGCAAAGAATCCCTAATACCCTTAATTATTGGAGGCACCAACCGATCCCTAAGATGTCAAGTTCTAATTGTTGAACTTTGGGTGTCTCATTGAGCATGTTCCTACCTAATCTTAGGATAATATTCCACCGGAGAGCAGAAACCTTGACTAGATTTTACAATTGAATCAATACTAGCTATTTTTGTTGAAAACGTGATGTAGTTATAACTAGGAGATCAAATTGCCTTACTGGGGCTGTTTTAATGGGCGTCATAAGCCAAGTGGAGGGATTACTTGCGCTTCTTTAACAGACTGAAATTGAGGCCTTGAGTGTTCCATGTATTGCACAGGCTTCTTTAGGTTTTTTTCCCCCCCTATATCTCTTTATAGTGCCTTGAAATGTCACAAGTAGTGTTGTCATTGGTTTGTCTCCTTTCTCTTTTATAGTTTTTCCTTTGCCTTGGGACATTTAGTATATATATTTATATTTTTGTTTCATGTTCAGAAAGTCTGGCCAAGTTCCCAAGGAGGAGTTCTCCATCATCTGCACAGCATAATTCAGCTCAGCAAACCGAGGAGCAGCAGCAGCAAGTTACTGGAGAAAATGCAAATAATGATCCTCATTCATTACAATCAACTGTTCTGCAGGCTTCCACAAGCACTGGTGTTGCCAGTGTAAAGTACTCCCAGGGGGCAGCAACATCTGCTTCTACTTCTGCTACCACCTTTGTTGGGCTTGTCCAACAGAATTCCATGAATTCTAGGATTGAAAACCAGAAGAACAATCCAAACAGTCCCTATGCTGTAACCCAAGTTCAGATCCCATCTGCAGGGTCCTCTACTACTTTGCCACATACTCAACCAAATCCCTCTTCACCCTTCTCGTCTCCGACGCCATCGTCATCTAATCTCCCTTCCCAAAGTTGTCATGACGCCTTGGCTCCATCAGCTAGTGCAAGGAATGTGAATTCAGCAAAGTCATCTGCACAGGTTCCACTGCAGCAGTCGTCTCAGTCAAGTGAGGTTGATCCAAATGAATCTCAGAGCTCTGTAGAAAAAATCATTCAAGAAATAATGATTTCATCACAATTGAGTGAAGGAGGTAGCATGGTGAGTGTTGGTTCTGTAGGGAATAATAACTTGAACAACAATAATGAGCTTCCACAGGTGACTGGCAGCTGCCTGATGGGGAATAATGGGTTCATTAATAACAGAAGTTCAGGCATTGAAGGTGGAGGAGGATTCGGGAACATGAGTGGTGGCATGGGTCTTTCTCCGAATCTCACTGCTGCTGCTATGAGATCTACAATGGGGAACAACTCAATGAATTTGACAGGAAGGGTTAGCATGCCATTAATGCCCCAAGGTGCTATGAACCATCAGCAACTAGAACTAGCTAGCAGATTACTTAATGGGCTTGGAGCTGTAAATAGCTTTAATAAACTTAAGTTTGATTGGAAATCCCCTTAAATTAGCTTTCTTCACTCTTGTCTTTTTTTAATGAATTTGCTGAGGTTTGTGGTAACTAATGCAGAGTGATTGTTGTGCCTTGTGTGCTGGAGTGGTGATACATAGTTTAAAAGAGGATTTCTTCAATCTGCTACTGATTGATTATAGAGTGAAGGATAACATGAATCTCAGCCTTGGCAGTTGAATTGTTTCTTTGGATTTCCTCCCCTCCTTCCTCCTCCCCATCTCTTCTGTCTATAGAGTGTGCTTGTAGGGTTCCCTTTGGGACATCTCGGTAATGTATATGGTTATAATACCATGGGGCATCTTTTTTGTGTTAACAGGTTTCACTTACACTTTGCATGTAAAACCAATTTAGTTTTACAAAGTTTTCATAATTTTATTTTTTTCCCTAAATTTGATTACTTTTCAAAATTTTATTTTTTTAATTTAATTATTGTATTTCATATGTTATTTATGTAAATTATGCACATTTAATTTTAAGTAAAGTAAAAATGTTTTAACTATTTATTTCATATAAAGGTGGTATTCTTGATCACATTATATAAATATCAGATCAATTGAAAATTTTATGTGCATGATAAATATCATTATACTGTTGAATTTAATAATTGATTAATAAAAAATTCAATCATATGTTAAATATATAAAATTAATTAATTTTACATTAGTTTAAATAAATTGATGCTTTAAATATATATATTTATCAGAAAGAAATGGTATTAAAGCTGTTAATTTTGACGGCTTGCTTGAATGATGTTTGTTGTCAATGACAATGCCTGCCAAGATTTTCAAGAGGGCGTAAAATGAAAGAGCTGTAATCCCAAATTGTGAAAAGTCTTTGGCCGAAGAATTTCTGACATATGTATAGGTAGATTGCTAATTTCAAAGGAAGACAGCTTGTTCTCTTAGCCTTCTAACATAGTTTGGTTCAATTTCAACACACAAGGAAGAGTGCACGTAAACTTGGTAGGAGCATGTTTTTATCTCACCATCCGCTCATTTACATACATTTTTGTACATTTCATTACTTTTTCTTCACGTTCGTATTCCCCTATACAATTACAACAACATTGCTTCTTTCCTACCAATAATATTTGTCTTCCTTTCGTTTTGTACCCACCCTACTTGCGTACTTGTCCTTTTTTTTTTTTTTAACGACATTTAGTGGTTTTTAGGCCTGCCTCTTGCTACCAGCCAGAATTCGTTGGATTTGAAGCCCCGGCTGAGGGCTCGGTTGAACAGCAGCCTGGTCTGGAATTCCGACACGGAGGGGAACCAAGCCAATATAGCAACTGGGGCAAATATCATCACCCCCATAATGTTTTGATACCCTTTCGCCAGAGCCTTCACTGGGCTCCACATTCCTATTCCCTTCACCAATGGCTTGCATGCTTGCGATATCTGAACATCATCATTCAAAACAAACCCAACTCAAATTTACATTTTCCTAACCAAAAAAACAAAGAAGCTCACTGCATCCACTAACACTATAACCATCCCATAGAAGCTTCTCAGAATAAATGTATACAGAAATTTTTATTACTGCAATTTAGACAGTGTTCCGAACTAAGAAGGCGGACTTTCTACATACACAAATGTGCTCCTAAAAATAAAGCCAAAGTACTTGAAGTAGAGCCCACCCTGTTGGCAAAAAAGCTAGTAGGTTCTGAACGATATCTCCAACTGTGAGATCAAGGAAATAAAAGAGCATTGCAATAAAGGCTACAGACCGGGCCAACAGAAATAGCTTAAGAAGTCTGAACATCAGCTGGAAATCTGCACTGAACTTCTGTCTACTTATGGACACAATCTGCAGATTAAAAGTGCATCAATGTGTTTTGAGCCAATGCAGAAATCGGACTAATCTCATTTTGAATGATACCTTGGCACAGGTACTCTAGTATAGGTACTTGAGAATAGGTTGTTTGACATAGGTATCTTGGTATAAGTATTGTGGCAGAGGTATTTTAGCATAGCTGCTTTGGTACAACGCTCTTTGGCAATAGCGTTATCTAACACGGCAAGTTCTACGCAATAAAGATTGTGGAGTTAACCCTGGAAGGTTGGCAGGATTTTTAGTTTTTCTCCATACCTGGGATGTTTTGGAGAGTATGGCTTGGAGGCTCAGATATGAAAATTGTTAAGAAGTGTTTTTCTTAACCTTGCTCTAGAATGCAACTGCTATCCTTTTTTTTTGTTGCACAGGCAATACATTTTTAAACTTGCTGTCACATAAGCAATATCCACTCTATGCTATCGAAACATCCATCAGGAAGGAATTTGCTATAATTACCTTAGCTCACTAGTCTTGTAACTTATGCCTCAACCCACAACTTTTGTAACTTCCATCTCAACCCATAACTTTGTAACTTCCACTTCAACCCATTACTCTTGTAATTTCTCTCAGAAAGGCTATAAATAGGGATTCCAAAGTTTCATTTGGGGATCTTTTGTCATTTTTTGGGCAAATCGATAGTATTAAAGAATTCTTTGCAGCCTTTTTTCTCTGAAGTCATATAACCACCGTAACCTTCACCATTCTCAACCATTTACAACCTTCATCATCATTACCTGCCACTATACTTGTCTTCTAGGGTTTGTTCCGATTTTTTTCTCTGCCATCTCTTTATTACATCTTATTTTACTGGTTTACAATGTTTCCTCATCCATTCAAAAAGAACCTGCCATTTACAACCTGCCATTTGCAACGTTTCCTCATCCATCCATTTTGGGCAAACCGATAGTATTAAAGAATTCTCTTCAACCTCTTTTCTCTGAAGTCATATAACCACCGCAACCTTCACCATTCTCAGCCATTTACAACCTTCATCATTATTACCTGCCACTGTACTTGTTTTCCAGGGTCTGTTCTAATTTTTCTCTTTGCCATCTTTTTATTAAATCTTGTTTTACTGGTTTGCAACATTTCCTCATCCATTCAAAAAGAACCTGTTACATTTTGGCGACTCTGCTGAGGATGAATGATTGCATTAAGTAAATTTTTTTCTGACTTCACTTCATCGAAGATTCTACCGAAAACCAAAACATAATAGTCCTACCTTTTACATCCAAGATCTGATGAAGATGATGGAAATGCTTAGCGAAAATAACAAAAAGATGATGGAAACAATTTCCCATTTTACATCCTTTTTCAACCCTACTACCTCACATGTCCCGCCAATGAATAATGGGAATGGAAACAACTCTGGTGGAGTTACTTCCATCGTAAATGGTAATGGAGAAAACACATCTTATGCCTCTAACCTTATACCCCTTGGAACTCTTGGCCTAAACAATATTACCATCCATACCCTAAACACCAACACCCAAACTATTCCTACTGGAAACCGAGCCCAAGATGAAACTTCCATATTGGTGGCACAGACTACTGAAACTCAAACCTTTGTTATGAAGGAAAAGCTCGAGAGGTTGCTTGATCAGAAGAACAAAAACCTTAATTTTTTTTAAGTTTAATCTTAAGCTTCCATACCTTGCTAAGGTAGCTACTAAACCATACCCAAAAGACTACACTAGTCCTAAGTTTAAGTAGTTTAATGGAAAGTCTGGTAATGCCCATGAGCATGTGATGAAGTTTGTGGAGACATTGGGAGTTGCTGGATTGGATGATGACTTAAAGTTAAAAGAATTTTCTAAGTCACTAACAAAGAAGGTGTACACCTGGTATGTCAACCTTGCTTTTGGTTCCGTAGAGTCATGGAGCCAAATGTGTAATGTTTGGTGAAAAATTCTTTTCTACCCAGGAGGTCACGTTGATTGATTTAGGGAGAGAGCATCAGAAGTCAAGGAAAAATCTTATGGTTTTCATCCAAAGCTTTAGGGAAAAGGTATTGGATATCCAAGACTCACATGATGAGAAAGAGTTAGTGAATGTGTGCATACAAAGGATGTTTGATAAATATAGGGTGTATTTTGAGAACTTGCCCCTGCCAACGTTTGCTATGCTTGTGGAGGCTGCCAAAAGAACCAATAATATTGTAACGAGACAAAGGGAAAGTAATAGGTTCTTAAAAAGAAGTAGTCCTACAGCTAGTGCCATCGAAGAATGAGGCACCAAGGAAAGAAGAGGTCCATTGCGGTCGAACATACGTCCTAAGAGGGATAACCTCAGAAGGAGGCAAGATAATAGGGTTGACCTAATACCTCGATTCTCGATGCTAGTAGATAAAGTGAAAGCTCTTTCAATAGTGGATCAAAGATGGTAACATAAACATGCCTTATATGCTAAGACCCCCAATCGCTGACGAAAAAGTTAACCAATGGCATTGTGATTTTCATAAAAGGGTAGGCCATCTTATTGAGGAGTGTAGAAACCTTCATAAAATATTTCATCAGAGGGTACAGGCTAGGGAGATTGTTATTGGGAATGATAGAGTTTAGAGTAATCCTCTATCGGCTCATCAGAATACAAAAGGGCATGTGAACACTATTAGTTATGCACAGCATGATGACTCTATTCTTCCAAATGCTCAGTTTGAAGATGTACAAGCTGTTAAAATGGTTACTTCTTCTATTGCAAACTCTTTCATGAAAACATTAAACTTTAGACATTTCATTGATCAGTTAGGATTTTCGAAAGGATCTAGAAGGAAAGTAGCTTTGTCACTAATAAAGATTGCTGGTGGACAATATGAAGAGTGTAATTTAGTAGGAAAGCCTATGGGGAAAATGTCTGCTGGATATGAAAATGCAATAGTGTTTACAGAGGCAGACATGTGCATGCCACACCCCTACCATAATAAGCCTCTTTATGTGGAGAGTGGTATAAATGGATATCCTATTAAATGGACCTTTATTGATGATAGATCATCTGTGAATCTTATGCCTTTGTCTACCTTAAAGGTAGTGAAGATGGATATCAAGAGCTTGCAGCGTCCTATGACCATTAGTTCGTTCGACAATAGGTAACAATGAATTTTAAAATGAATCCATTTAAGATCAAACCTGCTTTCATGTAATTGATGCAGACGTGGCCTGCTATGTCCTTATAGGAAAGAAGTTTCTACACATGCATAACATTATTCCCTCTTCACATCATTAGTACATCAAAGGTTATTGAAAGGGGAAAAATTTTTTATTCCTGCCACTAAGGCACCTTTTGAACGAAATGAGATGAATTACACAGAGGTTTCTTTTTTAAAAATGTAGTAGAAGAGGGAGAGACTGCTATTACTAGACCTATTAGGGTTTCACTTCTAAAGTGGGAAGAGTATATGAGGAAGAAAAATGAAAAAGGTAAGAAGAAAAAAAACACCGAAGAGGAAAAAAATGAGAATACAACTACAAGTAAAGAAATGAAAGAAAGAGTATAAGATGCTAGAGTCAGCTCATACGTATGTGAGGAGGGAAAGATGGTGTATTACTTATGATGAGGTGTGAAGTTAGGAGAAAAACCTTCTTCTGACTCCATACCATGGGAATTATCTAATCAACAACCTTCTTATTCCCAAGTGCAACTTGTGTATGACAAGATGCAAGAGGTAGTGCAAGCACCATAACAGCTGCAAGATCAGCCAAAGCCCCAAGGTGATGAGTTAGAAGGGATCAATATGGCAAGGGAAAGAGAACAAGTAAGACTTCTATTCATAAGCAAGAATCTTTTAGAAGAACAAAAGACTTAATTAGTTTAGTTTTTACAGAAGTATAGAGATGTATTTTCTTGGACTTATAAAGAAATGCCAAGGTTGGATGAGAGCCTTATAACTCATGAATTGCATATTTGTCTTGGAAGTAAACCTATTAAGCAACAAGCCAGGGTTTTACAGCATGAAGTGGAGACTCAGATTAAGGAAGAGATAAATAAAGATATAAATAAGTTGCTTAAGGTAGGTTTCATCAATCCTATACATCATCTTATTTGGCTAGTAAATGTTGTGCTAGTAAAGAAGAAGAATAGGACAATTAAGGTGTATGTTGATTTTAGAGATCTAAACAAGTCGTGTCCCAAAGATGATTTTCCTATCCCAAACATTGACACTTTAGTTGATACTATAGTTGGTCATGAAATGTTTTCATTTATGGATGGGTTCAGCGGATATGCTTAAATTAAGATAGCTCCAGGTGATGCAGAGAAGATAACTTTTAGAACTCCATTTGGCAACTTTTATTTTACTATTATGCCATTTGGATTAAAGAAAACAAGGGTAACTTATCAACGTGCTATGATAGCGATATTTCATGATATGATGCATGACTGCATGGAAGATTATGTGGTTGACATTGTAGTGAAGTCCAAGAAAGCCTTCAACCACTTAGAAAACTTGAGAAGAGAGCTTGACAAATGTAAAAAAAACAAGCTTTGCATGAATCCTTTGAAGTGGGCTTTTGGTGTCACTGCTGGAAAGTTCTTGGGTTTTATGTTGCATAGAAAAGGTATAGATGTTGACCCAGCAAAAATAAAAGCTATTCAGTCTATGCCTCCTCTAGTAAATCAAAAGTAACTTAAGAGTCTATTGGGAAAGGTTTTATACATAAAGAGGTTCATTCGAGCTTTGGAAGAAATAATCACACATTTCCAAAGCTTGTTGAAGAAATGAGTTCTTTTTATGTGGGGTGAACAACAATAGAAAACTTTTGGAAAGATCAAATAGATCTTGAGCTCTCTAATGACAATGACAATGTTAATCAAGTGTTAACCAATGATGCTGTACCTCACTTTTACTCCCAACTTTATAGGTGCTTATTAGTACAAGAAGTTCATGGCCGAGAGCAACTTGTGTACTGCTTGAGTAGATGCTTGCATGGTTGTGAGTTGAATTAACCATATATTGTCTCGCTTTGGTGTTTGCTACTCAGAAACTCGGTCATTACTTCCTAGCTTATAAACTTATTGTGGTGACTAAGTCTAATCCTATTAAGTATTGACTCTCCAAGCTGCTCTATCAGGGAGGATAGTAAAGTTGCTTATGTTGTTGATCGAGTTTGATATATTTATTTCCCAACCAAAAGCCATAAAGTCTCAAGTCTTATCAGATTTGTTAGCTTATTTCCCATCTCAACATGATGGCGTTATACTAGATTCTCTTCTTGGTAAATTGCATGAGAAAGTATGCTTTGTGGATGTAAACGAAAGTGAATGGAGTTTATTTTTCGATGGCTCTTAAACTAGTCGTGGAGGAGGTGTTGGCATAGTTTTGATACCTCCTGGTAGAACAGTTAATTCCTTGATGGAGAGTTTTGAGTTAACCTCATTTTCTTTAAGTAAAAGTGACATCTCCCGGGATGATGAGTCACATAGAGAATAATGCTCCTTAATTTTCGGTCTAGAGTTAAACTCCCTAAAATTATCTAGAGAACCAATCTTCTTGGCATTTAAGGTGGATTTTCCTTACACCTATAATCGAGCAGAGTATGAAGCACTTATTTTAGGGTTGTTTATAGCAACTATTATTAGGATTGATAACCTGTGCATCTATGGAGATTCTAATCTCATTATCAAGCAGGCTAATGGTGAGTTTACTTTGAAGAAACCTATGCTAGCTTTTTATAGAACTCTTGTGCAAGCTTTATGGAAGAAGTTTCATACTATTAGATGTGACCATAGTCTAAGAGCCACAAATAGGTATACTAATACACTCACTAGTTTAGCTACCAAAATTCATATTCTGGAAGAAAAGCAAAACATCGCTATGTCAGTGGTTATTAGAAATTTCCTTGCCCAGTCAATGAGTTACTTCAGCACTCTGACTATAATGATAATGAAGATTGGCATGTACCTTTCATCAATAAATTGCTTAAGCCTACTTCTACTGGGATTTTGAGTCTGAAGCATTTTGTTTTAATTCATGGTGTATTGTAGCATAGAGATGTTAGTGGATTAATAGAAATGTGCATTTCCAAAAGTGAGGGAATGAAAGGTTGGAAGTAGCTTATGAACAGTGGTGTGGGCAAGAGGGCCCATCATTACATCGTCTACTATAAAGAGTAGGTTACTTCTAGCTAACCATGGCTAAGGATATTTTGCAATTGCAAAAGTCTTGTATGAGATGTTCTGAACCACCAGATATGCCTGAATGTCATTTTGTTGGAAACGTTGGAGATTGGCATAGGTTGTATATTGAATATCTTAGAAATGGTGTTCTTCCAATTAATCGATAAGATGCCAGACAACTTAAACGGAGAGCTTAACATTTTTTTCTATATGGGAAAGACTTATTTCGAGTTTTGTTTTTTGGGAAACCTTTAAAGTGTGTCTCTCCAATTGAAGTGAGCTCATTACTAGATGAAGTGTAGGTAAGAGTAGTGGAGAGCATGAAGGGAGCAAGAAATTGTATCAGAAGTTCTTAGACTTGGGTTATTATTGACCAATAATGGAAGCTGATGCTACGCATCACACAAGGAAGTGTTATCCATTCCAAATCTACAGTAATGTTATACATATTCCAGCTGTAGAACTCCATAGCATTACCACTCTTTGGCTTTTCCACACTTAGGCATTTGATCTAATCGGGCCTATTAACCCTTCTTCTAAGGGGTATACTATGATATTGGCAGCAACAAAATGGTTTATGAAATGGGTAAAGGCTATCCCCTTGAAGAAATCAATAGGTCCTCCAATAGCTAATTTCATCAAGGAAAATATTAAATACCATAAAAAATTTTGTCAAATAATGGAATACCTTTTGGTAACAGTAGTGTAAGGGAATTGTTAGCTTTGTATGATGTAGATCATGTTAAGTCAACCCCTTACTACCCAAAAGGTAATGGCTAAGCCAAAGCTACTAATAAGACGTTGCTCAAGGCATTAAGCATGATGGCTCATGAAAATCCAAAGATGTGGGGAGATGCACTACTAATGGCTCTATGGGCTTATAGGACGTCCAAGCATGAACCTATGAAGGCAGCATCTTTTTCACTTGTTTATGGAATAGAAGTTGTGCTTCCTATAGAGAGACTAGTTCCATTTGCAAGGTTAGTGCTAGATGCAAAACTTGATAATGATGGCATGCGAATGTTGCAATTAGAAGCTTTAGAGGAAAGACGAGATAGAGCAAAGAAGAATCTCACAGTGTATCAAAGGAGATTAAACAGAGTTTATGATAAGCTAGCGAGAAAAAGAAATTTTGAAGAAGGTGATTTGGTCCTTCGTGTTATTGAAAACATCAGAAAAGAAACCCTAGCTCCTAAGTTTACTCCAAAATGTGAAAGACCTTATATCGTACATGAAGTGAATGAAAGTGGTTATTGTAATTTGATTAATCCGAAGAACAATGCCATTACTGCACCTATTAACTTTCAATATGTCAAGAAATTCCATGTATGGATTCTAAACTTTATCTTTAATTCATTATGCTTTATTTTTGTGAATGCAAGTTAATGTCATGTAGCACTTATCTATTATTGTCGGTTTACTATTATGCTTACTTATAAAGAAAAGATGAATATCATGTCAACTGTAGCTCTATCGCTTACGTTTTGGCTATATTCTATTGACTTTATCATAGCGTAACTTTAACGCTTATATATTCTATTGACTTTGTCATAGCGCAATTTTAACACTTACATTGACTATGACATTAATTACAAACTAGCCAGGAGTTTATGCTCAAATTTTAGTTGTAATGTGATATTTTCCCTTTGGCCGCAGCTATAATCACCCATAAATTAGCCTAAGTCATTTATTTGAAAAAAAGAGGTTTAATAATCTGCTTTGCTTTAGGTTGAGATTCAATTTCCCTAATGAAAACAGATAGTTCCCTTTGGCTGTAACTATAATCGCTCATACATTAGCCTGAGTCATTTATTCAAAAAAAAGAAAAAGGTTGAATAATTTACTTCATTTAAGGTTGAAATACATTCTCCCTATTGAAAGTAAATAGTTTCCTTTGGCCACAACTATAATAGCTCATATCCTGGGCACAATCGCTTATATAGAAGGGTTAAATAATTTGCTTTGTGTTAGGTTGGGATTCAATCTCCCTAATGAAAGTGGACGGTTCCCCATGGCCGCATATTTAAAGCTTATTTTAAAGGTTGAATAGCTTACTTCATTTAAGGTTGAGATTTAATCTCCCTAATGAAAGTAGATGGTTCCCTCTGGCTGCATGACTTTTAAAAAATAGTAGAGTGTATGACGTTCACCTAAGTCTATCATGGCTATAAAAAAAATTATTACCATGAATTATTAAATAGAAAAGTTATAATACAACTCGATTCAAAATAAATAAATAAATAAATAAAAAATACATTGAAACTAAACAGGTTTATTCCATTATGTTGTCCCATAAGAAATAATTAGAACTACGAAGATTACAAATAATGTCCAGTTGATTTTGTAGCTCCAATTGCTAAAATGCTGATATGTCTCTAGCTCTTCCTTTAGTGAGGTAAGCTTCATGTTAACTTCACCTAAGCGGGTCTCTACTTAGGTTTCATCTACTTACATGTTAAAAATAGCTCTGGCCTTGGACAAGCAAGAAGTTAAACACTCTAGTCCCAACCCAACCTTAGTGGCATCATCTATAAGTTTCAAAATTTCTTGCAATTTAGTTATAGAAATATCTAACCATGTAGCATCAACAATTATTAAAACATCACCCAAGTACTCTAGTGTACTTGAAACAAATCTCTTGGACTGTAGGATGCAAGTACTGCAGAACTCACCCTCTTTTTAATAAATGCCTTCAAGTACTTCTGATGTCGAGAGGCAATGAGGAAACCATGAAAATCTACCTTGGAAATACCAAAGGAGGTAGTGGTTCCAAAAGTCTGAGAGAAAGGTGAAGCAAAACTATTTGTTCCAAAAGCTCTTGTTCCAAAATGAGTGCTTAATCCAAAAGCATTGCCTCCAAAAGTAGAGTCCCAAAAGTTATGCCAAAAGTACTAAGAACTAGATTAGAACTTCTAGCTCCTAGTATGGGGGAGGAAGAAGTAGGAGGAGCAACTGGTGTAGTACCAGAAACTTCAACATCACCTATACCATCTTAAATAGTGTTTTCAGTATGTTGCCTTTCTTTACTTTAAGTAGTCTCTATATAATTATTATATGGCATGGTGAAGAAAGAAAAGTATCCATCTCAGTGATATCAAAAGTATAACATCTATTTTGGGTATCCCTTAATCTAGAAGAAGTCACATCGATTGTTGGCTCAGAATTACCTGATGTGTTGGGGTGCACATTATCATGTGGCTCCATTCTATCACAATCACTATTAGTGCTGACCTGCTTCTTTGTCTTATTCACTTGAAGATCACTAGCTTCAAAGGTACTTATACATCTTACAAGAAATACAAGTAAGAAAGTGATGAAATGAAAGGTGAAGTGTATATATATATTTATTAAAAAAATAGGTAACCTTACTTCCTAAGATGTCTGAGATGAAATATGACTTTTTTTTTTGTTGAAGGATTGGTGCTATATCATCAGCATCATCATCTTCTTCATCATTAACATCATTGTCAATATTAATAACTGTAGAAGTCATTTGCTTAGGTTTATCAAGCAAACACAGGGATTTAACTCTGCTGGTAATGTTAGGGGCTCAAAGTTCAGCTTAGGGTAAGGGCCTCACAAAAGCCTTCCACCTATCTAGGCACACCCCAATAAGCCATCCAACCAGATGAATGCATGCCAACTCTATCAAAAGTTGGAATAGTTAGACTTTTAACTGGAAGCTCCTGTATTAAGCCTTTAAAGAATTGAGACACAATGGTGGTAAAAGTCTCATTGAGCTTAAAAGGTGGACAAAGAACTCCTTGATCATACCCAAACTGACGTGCTACCTTAGATACATGATACATTTCTGCTGAATATGAATCTTTAATAATCCCTGAGCTAGAACTTTCAATCATGTAAGGTAATGCATAACTTTCTACCAATAAACAAAAATTTATTCTCTGTATACTTAGAGAACTAGTTAAGTTATAATAAAGAGCACGATTTTCATACCCATTGAGTGGTTTAACATATAGCTTGAGGTTAAATTCATCTGCCATATCCATCACTTTAAGAATACATCTCTTTTGTGATCTAGCACGCCATGCCCAGGCTTTGTAGTCACCCATTTGAACAACCACTATGTTAGACATCCCAGATGAGTTATATATAGCAGGTTCGGGAGCACAAGAATTGAATCTTCCCTATAGACACAACTGAATCAAAATAGCATCCATATAAGTCAAGAATCTATATTGTCCGACTGAAGCCAGGGCTTTGGATTGATACAAGTTTAGGCACTTATACAAGGAACCCAAGTAATATAGAGCAAGAGGAAAGCTCAATCCTTTCACAATCTTAATAGCTAAAGGAATTAAAGCGGGAGAAATTCCAACGTCCAGACAACCGAGGAAGACATGTCGAGCCAACAACATAATCAACAATGCTTCTAGTTCAAACTTATGATCTAGATAAGTAGGATTTGTAGCTTCGTCTTTCTTAGAATTGTACTTAAGAAAGAAAAGACTTATCTAATTAGAAAATTGTGCAACCTTAGAACTGTTGTTTTAACTTTGAAGTAAGATACAAAAGAAGTTACAAGTATTTCTCTCTTCTGAAGTAAGCTAGATGCAAGAAATGTCATACTTTCCATAACAAGGAAGCTCAAGTAAAATACAAACATCTTCTAGAGTAAACATGAATTCACCCCAAGCTGTAACATGGTATGAGATAAGGTATTTCACCTAGCAAGAATAACATGCCATACATCCAATTTCTTTTCTTTTCTTACTTGGAGAAGTTTGGAGCTAATTTTTATGGCATCAAATACTCCAGCTTCCTTAAGTATAGTAGCATTAGTAGGTTTTACCAGGACTTC
>JAQSVH010061227.1:19819-33960 GCA_029448705.1 Adansonia digitata | reverse complement strand
GACAAAATAAGGTGTCTACAACACATGATGCTAGACTGATCCATTCCAAGAATCTGATATCGGAGCTTAGAAAAAGTTTGATGATATTAGCTTTTAACATTTACTTTGAGAAGAGAATCAAATTGCTAATGCCTTGGCCACTTTATCATCTATGTTCAAAGTCAATCGAGAATTAGGCATTGCTTCTATTCAAATGAGTATCTATACAATCTTGGCACATTGTCAGAATGTTGAAGAAGAGAAGGACAGCTTGCTATGATATCATTACATGCTTGAGTACATCAAGGATCAACAACACCCAAAAGGCACCACTGGAACTAATAAGAGAACCATCTGATGATTAGTTACGAGCTTCATTTTAGATGGTGGGATTTGTACAAGAAAGGTTGGGATCAGGTGCTATTCCAATGCATGGATGCCTCTGAAGCCAAAAGAACACTTGAAGAAGTCCATTAAAGAATTTAGGGTATGCATGCTAATGGACATCGACTGGCAAAGCAAGTCATGTGATCAGGCTACTATTGGTTAACTCTTAAAAAGGATTGTATTGACTATGCTCGAAAGTGCCACAAATACCAATTTTTCGCCGACAAAATCCATGTCCCACTAACACCTCTACATGTTATAACAGCTCCATGGCCTTTTTCTATATGGGGCACATACATGATTGGACCCATTACCCCTAAGGCTTCTAATGGGCATCACTTTATTTTGGATGCTATCGATTATTTCACCAAATGGGTAGAGGTAGCTTCATATGCTAATGTCACCAGATCAGTCGTATGCAAATTTGTGAAAATGGACCTTATTTATAGATATGGTCTTTCCAAGCAAATCATTACTGATAATGCTCACAACCTAAAAAACAAAATGATGCCAACAGTCTGCTCTCAATTCAAGATTCAACATCAAAACTCCATTTCATAACATCCAAAAATGAATGGACCAGTTGAAATGGCCAACAAGAATATCAAAAAGATAGCCAAAAAGATGGCTGAGACATACAAAGATTGGCATGAAAAGTTACCTTTTGCAGTATATTTTTATAGCAAAGCAGTACAAACTTCCACGATTGTTACCACGTTTTCCTTAGTCTACATCATAGAGGCTGTCTTACAAATAGAGGTTAAAACCTTTTCACTTAGAATCTTAATAGAATCACAACTAAAGAGGCTGAATAGGTTAAAGGTGATATAAGCAACTCAATCTCATCGAAAAAAAAGGATCAAAACCATTTGTTACAGGTAGTTGTATCAAAACGCATGATGAAGACCTATAACAAAAAGGTCCATCCTTGTTAGTTTTGAAAAGGTTACTTGGTACTCAAACAAATTCTCCCAATCCATAAAGATGTTCGAGGAAAATAGACCCTAATTAAAAAAAGAAATATATGGTGAAACATGTATTTTTCAGAGAAGCCTTAATCTTAACCGAGATAGATGACAGCAACCTACCCAATCATGTAAGCTTTGATTTTGTTAAGAAATACACTGCCTGAAAGGATTTTAAGATGAAAACTCAAAAAGAGGTCTTATCCTTTGTCTGCTTCCACTTTAACAAAAAAATAAAAAATTGACAAAAAGAGCTAGCTTAAATTGAAAACCCGAGAGGGCAACTTAAATGACCAGACTATTCTACTCAAACCAAGTCAAGCCCAAACCATCACCAACCCGAAACAATTTTCCCCACAATAGCAACCCTAATCAGGACACCAAACTATAACCTAATTCATTTTTTCTATGTCGACCTCCACCACCAATCTTATCTTTACCTGTACCTTAAAATAGAAATCACCTAACCTAAAAATAATGATCCTACTATGAGACAATTCAAAGAATTCCTCGATCAGTTGACTGACATCGAAAAGGTTAATTGTTCAAGGAAAGTCTCTGAAAGCACTCAGTGGAAAACTATGTCATCAACATCAGTGGCCAATTAGCCAGAAAGAACTCTTCTCTTTTATATTTCAAAATCTTTCATAATCTTAGAAGTTTGTCATAACTTGTGTCTTCTTTCTTTGAATGAAATACAATTACTTGATTTATAGTAAAATCTTTTCATAACCTTGCATTCCATGTTGCATCAAGTTTGTCATTTAATCGATAATGCTTGGTAAATGAACAAAGTTGATAACAGGATTTCCTCACATTTTTTGGAAAGAAAAAACTTTGCAAGAGTTCTATTTCATGTCTAAAGACCAAGAATGAATTCTTGGGGCCATGTTCTGTCTTATCCTTAGACCTTTACACTTTGAAAATGTACTTAAAATCTTCTCACAGTAAACCCAACCTAAAAACAAAAGGCCAAAGTTTTTTCAAACTATCATCCTCAACCAAAATTTAGAACAGTCCACCTAGACCACTAAGGACACCTTTTGAATCATAATTGGCAAAGTAAAATCCCTCATACTCACTAAATTCAATGCAACATAAGTTTCCATGCATGAGCTATCTAAGCTTTAGTCTGTCCCTCTACATTCATGAACCTCAAGTACTTTCAAAAGGCAGCTTTTACATTCAAAGTCTCTAAAAATCTAAAGCAAGATTGACTAACCCCCAGGCAAAAAGCCACCTCATCAAACCTGTTAGAGAGTAAACAATCGAAGAAAGCCAAAATCGATCACTGAATTAGGCTCTTAAAATTATCATTTTTACATCATTTAGACATGCACTTGCATCCCCATGCATTATACAACATTTAACACCCTTTACGTACAGTTCTTGTACATAAAAATTAGATTAATATAACCTGAAGTACGACTTCATATTTTCAAGAAACCTTAAAAGGCCCTAGTCCTTAAAAAACTAGACACCTAGCGAGTCAAACCCCATACAAACTAGTGGCACCACATTAAAGTACCTCAGTCTACAAAAAGTTGAATGCCTATCGAGTCAAAGCCTATACAAGCTAGTGGCACATTAACCTACCTTAGTCTATAAAGAGTTGGACGTTTATCGAGTCAAAGCTCACACAAGCTGATGGCACCACATTAACCTACCTCAGTCCATAAAAGACTGGACATTTATCGAGTCAACGCCCTCACAAGCTAGTGGCACCATGTTAAACTACCTCAATTCACAAAGAGTTGGATGCCTATCGAGTCAAAACCCATACAAGTTGGTGGTACCACGTTAACCTACCTCAGTCCATAAAAAGTTAAGTGCTGGGGGGTTAAACCCAAAAAACCATCTACCTTAATCCTCAAAAAGCAAGACGCTTACCTATCTCAAAGCCCACATAAGCTGATGGCATCTATCTAGAGTTAAACACAAGAAACAACCTAGTAAAGTGGCTAAACCCTTCTAAACTCATTAATTTTTTTTCTACAAGTATATTTGGCCTATCTCAACATAATACTAAATAGCTCTTTACTTCTTTATAAGACATGAAACCATCATCCTACCCTAACAAAATGATGCTTATTTGTCTTTATCCAATTCCTAATATTTAGCAACGGCAAAAAAAAAGGTAGCTGTTGACACCTTATTTTGTCTAGGCCAACTTTTGGCATCTTAAAACTTAAGTGAAAGATGATAAAATCTAAAAAATAAAAAGTAAACTAGGGATGATTGCCAATGGATTGTCACTGAGCAACGTTAGGTGACATGATGCCAGGCAAAAAAAATTTTAGGGGAAGATATAAAATACATATAGGTCATATTAAAGAAAAATGTAACAGGAGGCATCAAGGGCCACTTTTCATGGTGTCACCAAAATCATTCAGATGAGTACACCAATCAAATTCCCATAACTTGTGACCAAATTAAGGTAACTCGGGAAGCCACAGGTATATACAAGTTATATTCATGCATAAGTATTGATACGAGACCTTTACATCCTAAAAATTTGAATTTTCACATGTAGTATCAATACCAAAAGGGTTTAGTATTAATACCTAAGTGTGGTATCGATACCTAGCATGTTTGTATCGATACAGACTTTGGCAGTAGCTAAAATTATTATTTTTGGCAAAATATATCAATACATAAGCATGAATATCAATACAAATAAGTCGAGTATTGATAAAGGCCTCTAAGTCTTGAGACTAGAAATAATTTTTTGCTCTTAGTATCGATACACACTTCATTGTATCGATACTCATGGGTAAAAATTGCCTTATGTATCTATAGACACCTTATTTTGTCCAGACTGATTTTTGGTATCTTAGGAGTTAGGTAACAAAATAAAAAAAATAGAAATAAAGCTGGGGGATGATCATCACCCAGAGATAAAGTTTTTTAAGGAAAGTCTAAAATCCCTATGGACCACCTTAAAGAAAAATGCAAAAATGAGGCATTAAAGGTTATTTTCAGGGTGTCATTGGAGTATTTCAAGTGAGTACGCGAGCCAATTTTCATCTCTTTGTGACCAAGATAAGACAAATCAAAGAGCCTAAGGTATGTACGCATCATATAGGTGCTTAAACACTGTCATGAGGCTTTCACGTTACCAAAATTTTAAATTTCCATGTTTAGTATCGATACTTGAGGGTTTGGTACCGATACTTAAGGTGTGGTATTGATACCTAGCATGATTGTATCGATACAAGTCTTGTCAATAGCTAAAGTTGTGATTTTTTGGCAAAATGTATCAATACACAAGCATGAGTATTGATACAAGTCCATGGAATATCGATATAGGGCTCTAAAGTCTTGAGACTAAAAATAATTTTTGTTCTTAATATCGATACACATCTCTTTGTATCGATACTCAGAATAAAAATTGCCTTGTGTATCGATACAAAATGCCTTATATCGATACAGTAAGGCATTTTACCTTGCTTAGACCATTTTTCAACCTTCAAAAATCTGATTCAAACATGTTTTTAACACCAACAAACTATCATAAAGCATTACAAACCTTGACTTTAGGCTAATGACCGGATTTAAACCAGTTTAGGGCCCAAGCAACCAATACCAAAGGTCACTTTCATAAGAGATATGGTGGCAAGAGGGTGTCGGCATATTAGCAGTTGGGAAGCTATTGTAGCCTTTCTGATTTCTTTCTCAGCATGGCAGGACCAATAGCAATAGGGGTGTGGACTGAACATGTCATCTAGATGTCTCCTTATGTAGAGAAGAAAACCCAACAATGCCCTTGGTTTGTCTCTTAAAGCCATTGGCTAAGCAAGAAGATAAAGAGAATCAGCTATCTCAAAAAAAAACTCTCTCGCTATAAAAAAACCTTTCCAGCAATCCCAGAAAACTCTTCATCTATCTCTATAAATCCTCCAACCACTCCAACTTTAAAAGCTCACCAAAACACTGTTCCATTACCTTCCACCCTTAACCAACTTTTATTCCTATAACTCCCTAAAATCACCACTAGAACACCTTCAAAAACTCAACCTTTCATATATTTTCATCTTAAAAACACCCTATTAGCAGCCACATTACCAAAAAGCTTTTTTCTTTCACCATTTTCTTGCTAAATAATAGCAAAAAGAGTGAAAGAACTAAGCTTAATGTTGCTGCTTTAAAGCAAGAGAAACTTCAAGCCTTGGCTACTATATCTTTTACCTTGTCCCATGTATCTTTTGTTTAGAGCATACATTTCATCTTAGTAAACCCTTTTTATGCTTTTATGGCCATCTTAGGACTCCCATGCATTTTTTATAGCTTTGGTTGTGGTAATTTAGGATTTTGATGTTCTTCTTGGTGCCTATATGCTGTTTGGTTAACTAAGCATGCTCTTTTGCATTTTTATCACCATAATAGCCTCCATCCATGTACTTTTTTGCCATGTTCCTTCCATATTCATGTCTTCATCTCATGTTTAAAATATGCAACTTAACATGACTTAAGTATGCTTATGCATTTCCTAGAAGCTTAATAGGTCCATGAAATAAAAATACCTTTTTTTAAACATGTTAATCCTAAGTATGTTCAAGCATCTATCTATCATCTCCATATTTTTTTGTCATCTTTTCTATGAAAAATGTCATCTTTGCTTATGCATATATGTCCTCCATATTTTGCATCATTTTGTGGTACTTTGCTTGTGTTGAGATATAGGTTTGAGTGCTAGAAAACCCAATTTCAAAAATTTTCCCAAGTTAAGCACATGCTATCTCCCATACATGGAGAATGACATGGGCTTAACATTTTTGTGAAGTTGGTTTTCCAACCTTGGGGGCAAAACAAGCATTTAGTCCTAGATTCACAAAAGAATGAGTATAAGAGTGCTATTTTTTTTCAAAAATAAAATGAATCCTTTTAGTTGAAAAATATGAACCCTTGGTCCTTAGCCAACCACCCTTATAGTGACATGGTCAACAGGTAATTCTATCATCCCAAACTACTCCAAGATTTTAGAATGAACTCGTGATGCCCATGTCAACCTCTAGTTACAGATGTTCAAACATCCATGGCCTGAGCTCAACCCAAAGAAAAACCAAAATACCAAACACCTCCCCTATTTTGCTATGGCAACAGTGGCTTAGTCTTGAAAAGTTATTAAAAAATAAAACTGATTAATCTGGATGTGTTGGTATTTTTCCCTTGAAGGTTTTGATTTACTTTCCAACGATGTCTCATTTATGTTTAGATTATCTCGGATGAAATAGTTATGATTTTTCGAATCTTTGTTGTCTAGAACCCTTGGATCTAGCGAGCAGTTTACTGTTTCGGCTGTTTCAGCCTACCAAACATCATTTTTGAATCCCTTGAATATTTTTCCCATAGAGTTCATGAAATTTTTTTTTTTGGAAAGGTATTATTCGCATTTTAGCAATTTTATATGAATTCGAAATGATTTTTCAAAGTCCATCATACTTTTACCCTATACATGCTGCCATTGTCAAGTCAAGTTGAAATTCAAAAATTAATTTTGCCTAGAAAATGATTTTCTAGGATTTTTAGAATATTTGTAAGTTAATCTTCATCGAGTTACCTTCAAACAGTACCTCATTTACCCCTCGGGACCTTCGGATAAGCTCAAAATAAATTCAAAAAGAGAAATGACGCAACGCTGTCCTCTGTTTCTAACCCAATTTTTGAAATGATTTTATTATGGCATTCGAATGCCTCATGATCTACTTGGCTCATTCCCATGACCTAAGCCTTTTAGACTCAAACCAAGGCTAAACAAAAAAGGAACATTTTAGCCAAACCTTTGGCTCCCAATTTTCAAAGATCCCGCTATCTAAAATAGGACCCATTTCTCTTGAATGTCAAGAATTTTCATTTTAGAGGATACTCTAACCCCATTTTTACCTCAAAATGACATCAAATTTACATTTTCGGGGATACCCCAACCCCACTACTCTGAACGAATACTCTAACCCCGCTTTTACCTTAAATCCAATATCAAACTTCCATTTTTGGGGATACTTTAACCCCACTCTTCTGAGGGGATACTCCAACCCCGCTCTTCATATTCCTTCTAAAATCCAAGCTTTTCTCCCTCTCGAATCATCGAAACCTTTTTCTCCTTAAATTTCCACTGAATCTGACTAAGTCTCAATGTTGTTGTCTTAGTTATTCATTAATAATTGAAGACAACTACGAGATACATTTTGATTATCCTTCTTTTTGATATATTTTGTGTATTTATTTTCGTGGATTTATTTATTGTTTTCTTTCATATCTCATTGATATGTTTCCTCTTGTAGGGACCTCAAGCATTCATGCTTTAAAAATTATTTTCAAAATCAAAAGGATATCTCGTGTCAGTATCTCTCTAGTGCCAGACATAAAATATTTGATTTTAAACCCATCCGGAGATCATTTTCATCAAAAATTCCTATGTTTCTCACCTCTCCAAGGCGCATACATGATAAAATTTTCATTAAAACCCGAACTTGTATCTTTACAAAATTTCATGCATTAAAGGGAAATATATTTAAATAATGATAAAAATGGAACCTAAGAAATCGAGATTCAAGTAAGATATAGTTAAATGGTACCGATTTTGGGGCATTGTGGGGGTGCTAATCCTTCCCCACACGTAACCAACTCCCCAACCCAAAACAACAAATCTCTGGTATTATTTTCAATAGGCATCCAATCATGCCCAACTTAAAATGATTGATGGCAACTCCAAGTTTATGGCCACTTCATGGTGGGCATCCAAGACTAGTCGGATGAGTGATTCGACCATGATCTTTTACTCTTTCATGTCGAACATCAAAATATTTTTTGAGTTGAGTGCACTTTGGCCCTTCAGATCATTCGAAGTTCGTGAAAGCCAAGCACATCGAACGTCAACAGTATCGATACAACATGTTTTGTATTGATAAACTAAGTTATTTTTGCCCAGTTCAAACAATTTTTTAGCCTTTGAAAATCTGATACAAAAATTTTTTTTTGCACCAAGAAAACATCATAAATCATTGAAACCTTGACTTTGGGCCTAGAACCAAATTTAAACAAATTTTTAGAGCCCAAATAGCTAATGACAAGGGTCACTTTCATAAAATATATGGTGGTAAGAGGGCATGTCAGGCATATCTCTAGTTGCAGCCTGTTACAACATTTCTGCCCCCTTATTCAGCATGGTAGAACCAATAGAAAGAAGGTCAGCTGAGCATAATAGTTAGAGATGTCTCGTAATACATGAATGAAAGATAAAAAAATGCCTTTGCTTTGTCTCCCAAAAGCATTAGCTAAGCTTTAAATTTAAAAAAGCCTTTCAGCTACATACAAAAGGGGATTTCCAGCCATCTCAGAAAAAGCTTCAGCCATTCCCAAGAATCTCTTAGCAATCTCCAGCCCTAAAATTCTTCAAAAAAACACTGTTATTTTACTTGTCACCCTCAACCTTCTTCCACTCCTGTAGTTCCCCTAAACCACCACCACAAAGCCTCCAAAAACTCAATATTTCACATGCTTTCACCTTCAAAACACCCTACCATCAACCATATTACCAGAAAGCTTTTTCTTTCATCCTTTTCTTGCTAAATAATAGCAAAAAGAAGAAAGAAACTGAGCTTAAAGTCACTCTTTTAGGATAGAAGAAAAGTTCAAGCTCTTTTTATATTTTCTACCTTATTCTAAGCATTTTTCATTTTTATCATCTACATCATTTTAGTGAGCCCTTTATGCTACCATGACCATTTTAGGACTCTCATCATTATTGTTGCCTTGGTTGTAGTAGTCTTAGGATCTTGATGACCCTCTTGATACCTTGATGATTTTTTTTGTATGCAAACATGCCATGCTTCATTTTCATCATTATCATAGCCTCAGTTCATGCATTTCCTACCATGTTTCTTTCATATTTACATATTCATCTTATTGTTACGTGTTCACCTTAACATGTCTTATGTATGTTCATGCATTTTCTTGTATTTTAAGGAGTCTCATGAATAAAAATGTTGTCTTGACAGCTTTCACATGCATTCGTTTGTTTAAATATGTTTATATCATTTCCATGCACCTTATTCATCATTTTCTTGTATTTTTGTCACCCATATCCATGTCCAAATGTCATCTTTGAGTGTTTGCGTGTTTAATCCATGCTCACCTTTATGTGTGTGGTATATTGTTCATGGCATCTTCGTCAAAATTAATGCATGTTTCTTAAGAACCTGATTTTCAAAAAAATCCCTAAGTTAAGTTCATGCTATCTCCAATAAATGAATAATAGCATGGATTTAATATTTTCATAAAATTAGTCTTCCAATCTTGGAAACAAATCAAACATTTCAATTCTCGATACGTGGTAACTTAAGTTTAAGGATGTTTTTAAAGCAAAAAAATGATCCCTTTTTGCTAAAAATTATACTGAGCCTTGATATTGGGTTTAACACCTTTATAATGGCATGATCAACAGGTTGTTTTATCATCCTGAACTACTCTGACATTGTGGAATGAACTCATGATACCAGTTTCATTCTTTCCCATGTGTTTTGGACATTTAAACATCTGTAACTCGAATTTGACCACCAAAAAACCAAAAAATCAAATAATTCCCTATTTTTGCTTTGGCAGCATCGTAATCCAAATTTTAAAGAATTTTTTTGAACCATAAATGATTTTTCTAGATTTTTTTATATTTTTCTCTTAAAGGACATCGAAGTACTTTTTAATGGTGAATTATGTGCCCTTGGACCATTCTAGATGAAGGAAATATGGTTTCTCAAACCTTTATTGTCTAGAGCTCCTAGAATAAGCAAATAGTTTTCTTTTTGGGTCATTTGGGCTCACCAAACAATTTTTATGAACTTCTTGAATATTTTTCTCCAAAAATTCTTAAAATTCCCTTTCCAAAAAGGTACTGGTCATGATTTAACGATCCTGAATGAGCTCGAGATGATTTTTCAAAGTTAGTGTATTTTTTCCCTTGCATTTGCTGCCAATGTCAAGACAGACTTAAATTCAAAAATTAATTCCACCTAGAAAGTGATTTTCTAGGATTTTTGGAATACTTTTACATTAAACCCTATTGAGTCATCTTTCCAACAGTACCTCATTCACCCCTTAAAGCCTTCGAATGAACATGAAATAAATTCAAGATTGAAGATGACATGATGTTGTCCCTTGTTTTTAACCTAATTTTTGAAACGCCTTGGTGAAGACATTTGAATGTCTCAAAATGCATCCAATTGGTTCTCCTTCAACATAAGCCCTTTAGACTCGGATCAAGGCTTAAGAAAAAATATATTTTATACAAATCTTTGACTTTTTATTTTCAAAATCCTTTTTAAAAAAAAACTTTTCTTTTAAAACCTTAAAATTATAACTCTTAGGGATACTCCAACCCTATTACTTTGAAGGGATACTCTAGCCTCGCTTTCAACTCAAAACTCAAATTTTCTCCTCGAGTTCACATTTGAGATTCTGAATTATTTTCTTACAACATCAAGAACTTTATCCTTGGGGATTTATTAAAATCTTTTTCATTCCTCAAATTCCACCGAATCCAAAATAGTCTCTAAATTGTCATTCCAGTTATTCTTCAATGATCAAAGACAATTATAAGATACATTCCGATCGCCCCACTCTTTATGCTTTTCTTTGTGTCTACTTATGTTATTTATTATATTCTTTTCCACCTTACTAACACTTTTTTCTTTGCAAGGACCATTGTCCATTCATGTTTTAAAATCGCTTTCAAAATTGCAAAGTGATATTCTGTGTCGGTATGTCTCCAATACTTGACATGAATATCCAATTTTTTAAAATCCAATCTAAAAATTATTTTCATCAAAATCCTTATATTCCTTATACCTCTACAGCACATAGGTAATATAAATTTGTTTTCAAAGCCTGGATTTACATTTTCCATAAAAATGGACTATATCTAAATAACGACCAAATAGAATCGATTAAGCTGAAATCGAAGTGAGACATAGTTAGTAGCTACCAATTTTGAGCATCATAAGGGTGCTAATCCTTCTCCATGCATAAGCAACTCTCGAACCCAAATGAATCCCTAGACTTTGTAGACCTTAAAATCGATATTTCAAGTTTCATAACTTGAAATATTATTTCCAATAGACATTTGATCTTGCCTAGCCCGAAATGATCAGTGGCAACTCCAAGTTTATAGCCACTTTGTGGTGGCCATCCGAGACTTGTTGGATGAGTGATTCGCCTAACGATCTCTTTCCTCTTCATATTACTATGCCTAATCCAAATCTCAATCATAGGATAACTCTAGGGCTTGACCATAGCCAATCATCACATATCTTTAAGTTGTGCATGCTGAGCCCTTTAGATCATCTGAAGTTGTTAGAGACAGGCACATGGCGACAGTAGTTCTGAGTCACTCACTTTTTTCTATAGATTTCCTTGATTGACTGCGACTCAGAACAATCTTCACAAAGCTTGTGCATTTCTTCAGTCATCCTTTTAGAGGTTTCATTTAAGATCTAGGATATGTTGGTAAGCTTCATCTTCTTATTTTGCTAATCTAATCTTGCTTTATTAAATTATACTTCTTCTCCATCCTCTGGACATCATTTTCTTTAGCCTCCATTTTCATTTTTAAATACATAATTTCTCCTCAAAGAGCTAGATTTTTATCTCCCAATCTCTCTCATTGCTTCCTCCTTTATTAGATCCTCAAAAGGCATTGGGCCTTTGGTCGGATATATATCTGGGAAACGACTCCATCTATACCAAGGATAATTATGTTACAGTGTTGGATGCTTCTCCAAACATCATATCCTGGGGTAGTCTAATCTATATAGACACGTAACCTTAACTCATATCTTTCTCTCCAGTGTAAAGCAGTAGACGAAAATGATTTTCTATAACTTTCCCCTTGATATTTAAGATCCATGCTAGTTAAATTGAAAGTTCACGGGGATGAACTGCCATGACCCATACTATATTTGAACTAACAATGGTGCATACCTCACAGTGCCCCATATGCCAAGTAAAGGCATGAAGAATAGATCACCACATTGATACATAAAGTGCTTTGGAAAGGAAGAAGGTACTCTCCATGTTATATCATCAGAGGCCGAACTCTTAAATGTTTTAACTCATTGATTTTTAGTTCTCGACTTGGGACATTTTTTCTTGATGAATGTGAGAAGTAAGCTTTGACCTTATCAGCACTTCACTAAATAGATGACTTTAAACCTAGATATATAGTAGCAATGTAGTCCCAAAAAATTTCCACAACTTGGTTTTTAGCATGCAGTGAGTGCTCAGATTATTTTGGCTAAAATGGTAGGGCAAGCTACATATTTCTTTGCAACCGATTAGAGAGGTTCGCCATAATTGCTTCCACATGCCTGAGTACCCTTGGGAAGAAAACTAACCGATATATAGCTAAAGCAAATGTGCTTCTTCGCTATCTCACACACTCTGATATACCTTCATAGAAATTGCCATGAAATAACACTAATGTTCCCCTTTTTGCTCAATATATTGAAGGCCTAATTTAAAAGCTAAGTCAAGACCTTGCCCTAGTTTTTTTTAAAGCTTGTTGCATTGCACTTTTTGCAGTAAATGGTTCTCGTTTCCAAATGCCCTAGCCTAAGCAGAGCTGAGATCTCTTCAATAATTGGGGTCATATCATGCTGGTTAAATGAGAAACACTAATATAAGGGATCTTATAATTCCATTAAAGCTCGAACCAATTGTTCATCTATTTATATTTTGAGCAGGAAAGCAATTTGTCCATACTTTTCTATGAACTGGGTCTATTTTGCACTTTCTCATTGGTCCATATCTCGACTAACTCCTTTAAATTATTCTAATGAAGATCCAAGAGTGTGATTCTCGACAATTCTGACATGAAATCCTTTGGTATATGATTCTATATTCTTTTTTATTCAACTAGAACTTAATATGAATCTCCTTGAATGTTTAGGAAATAACCACTATGTGTACTCGTTCCACCATAAAGTCTAATGAAAATTTAACTAAGCTAGAATTTTGATTTAAAGCGGTTATCCCTTTATGTAGATGAAAAATGCACTAAGAACGATAAAGAAAGAAAACAAATAATTTAGCATTTGTAAAAAATAATAAATCCAAATAAAATTTCACAGGGAAAAATAATAGAATAATAAATTATCTAAATAAATAGAAATAATCAAATAAAAAGGGAAGAAGAAAATAAATGTAAATTTATCCCTTCATGTGTCCCTAATTTTCAATGACCTCTAAAATCGAGCATGGCTTTAACTAGGGGGTTAGTGTGGTTCACTATATGAAGTTTAAGTCAAAAATCTAAACAGATTCTCGAATTACTTTCCAAGCCCAGAACAGACTAATGAGGTATCTTATCCTTACCCATCATAAGTTTATGTAGAAAAGGGTTCAACTCGAGTGGGAATATCTTCTATACCCGTAACGAGGGTAACACCTCGAGTAAGCTTAAAAATTTATACTTCGTAGGCTTTACTGGCCTTGACAGAGGCTGTCACCTCAAAAGGCAAAGCTATTTCACCCGTCCTAAAATATTAGGTCACCTATGCCCCCTACATAAATCTGAAGGAGAAACTACTGCACATGTATAGTGTGTACAGAGGGATAAACAAACTTTTTTATGGCACAATATGGAAAATAAAACTATCCTAAATCCCTAAAAAAAAACACACAAATTAGATTAAAGTGAAATAAAATAAAAAGAAAACTTTTTTTAGAAATACAGGGAATCATTAACTTTTTTTAGAAATACAGGGAATCATTATTAAATATTGCTTGAAACCAAATTAATTAAAATTTAGTTAACACATA
>JAQSVH010061227.1:0-19719 GCA_029448705.1 Adansonia digitata | reverse complement strand
AACTTTTTTTAGAAATACAGGGAATCATTATTAAATATTGCTTGAAACCAAATTAATTAAAATTTAGTTAACACATAATTAATTGGAGGCTTAACTCTCTAACTAGTCTCTAATGGAGTCACCAGGATGTCCCAACATGGCTGAGATACAAATCCTAACCAACCCAACTTAAAAGACAAGTGTACCCCTCATTCCTATATATATCTATCATTATTGTTTTCCTTATTTTTCATGTTTAAAGACTGAGTTTTCAAGATGAATCACTTACTTGATTCAACCCTAAATAGTCAATATGAAACAAACATTTATTTTAGAGTCACCACCAATCTATTTTGGCTAGGTGAGATTAGTCTCTTATTAGAGTTTGTATTTTAAGGGTTAAAAACCCTTAAGAACAAACTCCGAGGCTTATGATACTACCAGAGATCATGTGAAAGGGTTTTAGAGTCAGTTACAATAACAAGTAAGGATCAATCCTTCTCATGACACCCAGAAATTGGTATATTATTGATTATGTGTTAACTTAAATTTTGATTTTTTTTAATTTCAATATCCAATATTTAATTATAATTCTTGTATATCTAATAAAATTTTATGAAACAAATTTATTATTTTGTGTGAGGAACTCAGTTGTTTAATATGTTTCAAAATCAAAATATCTTATGCACCCCACTGGAAAACCGGATGAATACGAAAGGTTTATAAAATCAAAATATATTTCATACCTCACCAGAGAGTTGTAGGAATATAAAAGGTTTTATTTTTACATAATTTGAAAAACTTAACTCTTTCGTTTTTCAAAAAAGGATATCTCGTTATTAAAATAATCTATAAAACCCCTCTCGTATGCTAGGAGAAATTTCGTGTATTACTTTAACTCAAAGACATTGCCTTAATTTTTGAAAATTTCCTTTTTATAAAAAATGACTAAATTCTTCATAAGACTTGGACTTCGTCAAAAAGATCCACATGTCCCCCAAAGCAAAGCTTCATCCTAAAAGCATCCCAGTGACCCTAAAGGACTCCTTTTAAGTTAAATTATTAAAATGTCCCCAAGATATACCTTCAACATGAAAGTATCCCACTTAAGGACTAAAAGATATCATGAAATGATCAGCCTCTCCTTGAAATGCAGCTTTGACAGAAAAGTATCCTAATGACCCTAAAAGACTATTCTAAAATGAATTACTAAAATATCCCTAACGTATACCTTCAATGTGAAAGTATCTCGAGAACCCTAGAAGACTCGATAGCATCATGAAATGACCATCATATCCCTAAAGTGCACCTTCAACATGAAAGTATCCGAGTGACCTTAAAGAACTTGGTTCTAAGATAAATTACTAAAATGTCCCTAAGGTATACTTTCAACATGAAAGTATCCCGATAATCTTGAAGGACTCAATAATGATGTGAAATGATGAATATACCCTAAATCAATAATATAGATAACCTAAAATTTAAAAATTATTAATAAGTCCTTAAAATTTTTAAAATTACACTTTAACCCCTAAATGGTGCAAAAATACTAAATTACTTCTAAAATATTCAAAATAGCATAAATGGGTAATTGTATGAGAAATTACCAAAGTAGCAATAAAATATAAGACTTTGCTAAATGGTCCCCCAAACTTTCCTAACTTTTTTATTTGGTCCCTAAATGATTTCAAATGCATAATACACATCAAAACACATCCAAACCACATGAAAAATTCACCTAAAGACTCTAAAACCATTCGACCAAGGACCCATGGCCTAAAAAAATTTTAAGATCTTTGTAACTGAATCCCTAATTTTTTTTAAATTGTTAAATGCCCCCAAAAAATGCCAAAATTTTGAAAATTTCTATTTTTTAATCACTATCTATTTGACTTAAGCATGGATAAGTAATTTTAGAAGATTTTGAAAAATTATAAAATGGTCCTTAAATATTTGACCAACATAAGAAATATCCCTAAATGGCCAAAAATGAAAATTTACTTTTTTAACCCTGATAGGTTTCAACCAAGCTAGAAAACATTTTTAAATGGAATTAAAAAATTGGAAAAATTATGAAATAGCCCTTGCAGTATTGCCATGATCTAAAACAGCCGCTAAATAACCTAAAAGCTAAAGGGAAACCTATATTTAAGCCTTTAAAATTTTGATTATCCATAAAACAACCCCTAAAAATTTCACTTTTCATGAAATTAGACCTAAGTGCATGTTAATGTCATCCTAGAAAACTACCAAGCTTAACACACAGCAAAATTCTCAGAGTGTCAATATTTAAGAGAAATCATAAACTAGATGTAAAGTAAAAATGAAAAAGGCTAATTATAACCATATATAATCCATGAAATTTGTCAACATTAAATTTTATGTTAGCACTTATGACAATGTTTTAAAGAATTTAAACTTTGAAAAAAAATGGTTTTTATGAAGTTTGAACAAAAATCAAGGAATTAATGTCATGGCTCCAAGCTTAGCCTCTAAAGCATAAATCATTTTATGGCTTAAGTTTAATCACCTTAGTAAGGATCATAGAGCTACCTTCCAAAGATGGGGAAAATGAAATGAAAATGATATGGATATGATTTTAGGAAGAAAACTAAAGGAATATACCTTTCTACAAATAAAACTCTTGATCTTAACACTTAAAAAAAATTTAGAGAAGCTTTTGCTATAAATTTTTTTAGAAAAGCTAAAAAACCAAGAAAGTTTTTTTGTTGGAGAAAAAGATGAAAATAAATTTGCTCTTCCCTAAATTTCTGAAGTGTCATCCATCATCATAGCCAAAATGCTATCTTTTTTCATTTTTTTATTGCCAATTTGGCGAAATCTTATTAATTCATTTCACATCCTCCATTCTTGCTATCATAGATCTTACTAACCTTGTCCCCCCTTGACTGACAAATTTAGATTTTATTTTTATTTAATATATATTTTGATTGAAAAAATCTACACATAAAAGGACAAATTTAATCCAATGGTGATAAATTAATTTCACTAGTCAAAAATCAATCCAATGGCTACGAATGTATCGATAAGTTCAACCTTAATTTTGATTAATTGGAAAAAATTTTGATAAGTCAAAACTAGAATAAAAATGCTACATGTAAATATATATTTTATTAGCTAAAAATAAATAACATTTGATCCAATGGCTATCAACTTAGTCAAAATTGATCTAATGGTTGGTAATGTATTGAAAAATTCAACCTCAATCTTGATTGGTTAAACAAAATATTTGATATGCCACATGGATTCTATTTAGATAAAAAATTACTACATGATACCTAATTAGAAGAATTGTCATTCCAAAATTGGAGTTTTAAAATTCTATGTTTAAATATCAAGAATAAAACAGTTAACAAAAATTCACATAATTAAAGTGAGTGATAATCAAATTAAAATAATATTATGGCAATTCTAAAAGAATTAAATGAAATTTTCATGAGAAAAAATTATAATTACAAAACCTAATTTAAAAAAAGGTAATAAAAAATCTATTCATGGAATCTCAATTAAAATTCACATGAAAGAATTTGATCAAAAGGACTAAAATGTAAATAATAAAATTGAATTAAAACTTAGATATGATGAAATTCAATTAAGAATTTAATCATGTAAAATTCTAATTAAGAGACCACAAAGAAAAATTAAAATTAAAGAAATTAATGTGTGATAATCCAATGTGAAGAAAATTTGGATGAAAAATTTAGAAAAATTTTAAAGGAATCAAGATTAAAAAAAAAAATCATTAGAGTATTCTAAAATCTCATATGTGTAAAATTTAATTTCCATAAAAAGATAATACAAAATTTTATGCATTACATATTATTTGGAATATTCATACATGAAATAAAATAAGTGAAACTAAGAAATCTCAACTGTTGAATTTGTCACAACATGGCCCAGATACAAATCCTGATAAGCTTGACTTAAAATCACAGGTTTACCCATTATTCCTATATATATATATATCATTATTTTCTTTTATTATAGAGGCCATATCATTATTACTTTTATTATTTTTCATGTCTGGGATTGAGCTGTTGAAATGAATCACTCACTTGACTTTTGTAAATAGTCATTACAAAATGACTATTTACTTTGGAGTTACCACCAATTTTATTTTGGCCAGTAAGATTGGACGCTTACTAGAGTTTAAATTTTAAGGATTATGAAACCCATAAAAACAAACTCCAAGGTCTGTGCTTATACCAAAGATCGCTTGAAAAGGTCCATAAGTGTGTGAAAAACACTAGTAAGGATCGACTTTCTCATGATGCGTGGAATCAGTACCTATTAATGATTTGTTAACATAAATTTTGATTTTTATTCAATTTCAATATTCGAGATTTAATTATAATTCTCATATTTAAAAATAAAATTCTATGAAACAAATTTATTATTTTGTATGAGAAAATTGGGATTTTAATATTTTTGAAAATCAAAAAAATGTTTTGCACCCTTTCGGAGAACCAGAAGAACACGAAGGATTTTATCATTCTCTTTCGCACCGCACTAGAGAAGCAATGGAATACAAAAGGTTTTAAGAAATCAAAATATCTTCTATACCCTAAAAGAGAACCAGTGGAATACAAAAGGTTTTATTTTTAAAAAACCTTATGGAAAATCCTGATTTTTATTTTTTTTCAAAAGGATTTCTTGTTATTAAAATAATCTGTGAACTCCTCTTAATTTTAGAGAAATTCTACATGCAATTTGAACATCAGAGACATTGCCTCAATTTTCAAAACTTCCAATTTTATTAATAATATTAATAATAATAATAATAAAAATCTCTTTAAGACTCGCTTAAGATTAAATGTACTAAACTCGACTAAGGATTCAAATATGGCTGATAAGACTAAAATGTCCCCTAAAGTACACCTTCGACATAAAAGCATCCCGATAACCCTGAAGGACTCAGTTCTAAAATAAGTTAATGAAATATTCCTAGGGAGTACATTCGACATATACTTACCCTAGTACTCTAATGGGTTCTAAAATTTTATAAACAAACGAACATAGTCCTATAGTATACCTTTGACATTTAAATATCTCAGTGGTCACATAACTTGGTTTTAAAATAAATTACTAAAATATCCCTAAGGTCTACCTTTAACAATCTAAGTATCACAGTAAGCCTAAAGGACTCAATACCTTTATAAAAAGATGAATCTATCCCTATTATGCACCTTCGACATATATATATGCTGGTGATCATAGAGGAACCGATTCTAGGGATAATTACCAAAATATCCCTAAATACACCTTCAAACTATAACTATCCCGGTAACCTAAAAGGCTCGATGACAGCATAAATAAACAAACTTATTCCTACTTTGCACCTTCGACATCTAAGTACCTTGGTGATCACATATGACTCAATTCCAATAAAATTACTAAAATAGCCGTATGATGTACCTTTGACCTACTTGGGAATGATATGAAATGATAATTACACCCTCCATGGGTAACTTAGAGATCAAAAGTGGCCTAAAATGCAAAAATTATTAGTGTACCCTTAAACTTTTCAAAATTACATTTCATACCTTAGTAGAAAACTGGAAGGATACGAAAATTTTTTAAATTTTTATACCCCTACGAAAAACCATAAGAATAATAAAAACATTTAAAAGTGCTAAACTTTTTTTAATTTTACAATTAGGCCCCTTAATAAAAAAAACCACAATATATCATGAAAAATTATCAAACCACATGAAAATCAACATGAAAATCATGGAAAACATTTTTCATGAAGATTTGGCCATGTGCCTTTAGCCATAAAATCAATTCTTTGATATTTTGTAATCTAGTCTTTAAACTTCATAAAATTACAAAATGACCCCTAAAAGTGAAAAATACCTAAAACATGTTTGCAAACACATAAATCATACTTCCCATGGCTTATGAAGCTCTCAGCCAAACCAAAATGGCCAAAAAAACTTATGCATATTTTGCAATTTAGTCCTTATGTTGACTAACATTGCAAAATAACTTAAAAAAATTTAAAAAAAATTATCACAAAGAAATTTGCACAAAATCATCATCAAAGAAGCCTACTGGATTCGGTCAAGATGAAAAATAGTCAAACATAACATGATTTGGTGTAAAAAATCATGAAAATAAACATAAATAATTAGCACCAAATCTAAATAAAAATAAAATCATAAAAAATATATATATGATTATATTTAAAAAAAATATTAATATAAGAATATTAAAAAAATAATACAAAGACTCACCATGTACAAATGACAACAACAACAATAATAATATTTTATAACACAAAAATCAAAATATAACTAAAAAAATAACAACAAACATTACATATGTACATTATCACCATGTTTAGCCTTTCAACATGGATGAAAATTCATAAGGCTTAACATGAGTTTGAATCATCAATTAGAACAAAAATGAAAAAAAATGAAAAAAACAAAAACAAAAAAAAAATTATTAAGGCTAATACCTTGAAAAAAAAATTAAGAAAACTAAGTGAAAATGACTATTTTTAGTGTTTTTTTTCTCAAGTGAACCCCAAAAAACCCCTTTAGAATCAAACCTTCCCCTATTTATAAGGAAAGGTTTCGGTCAAGGGCTGAAGAAATAGCCCTGGCCGAAAACCTACTAGGCTTTTCTAGCCAATTTTGACTTTTTTATGTAATAATTAGTTTTTTAATTGATTTGATTTAAATTAAAATTGATTTCATATGAATTTGTTAATTTTTTTAATTTTATAACTTAAACCATCATTGACATAATCCATTTCTAGAATATTTTGAGTGATATTTGTATAATATATAAAATTATGCTGTAAAAATTAGTTAGAAAAACTAAATTATAAAAAATAAAAAATTAAGTATTTGAAATAAAATTTCATACAATCAATTTAATTTAATATAATAATAAAAACAATTTTTATGTACAAGAAAAAACACTAAAAATAGCAAACTTATAAAATTTTACCCAAAAAAATCCTTATTGGGAAAATTTATTATGCGTAAAAAAATGTAAATTTTATAAAATAAATTAAATTTTAAAAAAATGATTCAATGTAAATTAAACAACAATATTTGAACTATTTTAAAAATTATATACTTAAAAAATCCTACGGAAAAAAATCTGTGGAGTAGAAAAATCCATATCTTAAGACGAAAAAAATTTTAAAACCTATAAAATAAAATAAATTTTTCAAAATTGATTTAATGCGACTTAAACAATAACATTTGATGAATTTTGAAAATTAGAAAGTCAGAAAAGTCTTCCTGAGAAAACTTATAGAGTGAAAAACTTCATATTTTGGAAACGGAAAAATCCTAAAAAAATTCAAAACTCATAAACTAAATTGAATTTTTCAAAACTCATTTAATACAATTTAAACAATAATATTCAAAAAAAATTAAAATTATTAACTCTGAAAAAAATTTATGGAGTGGAAAGCACTGTATTTTGAAAACGAGAAAATCCTAAAAAAATGAAAAACTCTTAAAATAAAATGAAGTCTTCAAAACTGATCTAAGATGATTTAAACAATAATATTTGAAGAATTTTAAAAATTATTAACTCAAAAAAAATTTGACAAAAATTTATAAAATAAAAAACTCTATATTTTGAAAACAAAAAAATTTTAAAAAAATACAAAACTCATAAAATAAATTATATTTAAAAAAATTAATTTAATATGAATTTTATGAAGATATTTAAAGAATTTTAAAAATTATAAACTTAAAAAAGTCCTACAAAATTTTACAGAGTAGAAAACTCTTTATCTTGGAAACAGAAAAAATTTTAAAAATATATTTAAATTTTATAAAAATGAATTTTACTCAACAAATTAGTTAAAATATTAATTTACGAAAGGGATAAAGATGAATGTCTAAAATCTAAAATAATTTTTATTGAAAAAAATTTTCCAAGCATATACTCGCAGTGCTGTAAAAAATTTAAATTTAATTGCTGAAATGGACAACTTGACACCTTATGATATAAAATGTAAATATGAATTTTTTTCTTGAATATTTTTAATTTTTCAGAGTGCATATCGACATAAATATCGACACTGGTATCAATAAAAATATACGATGATTAACTTC
The DNA here is from genome assembly GCA_029448705.1 of Adansonia digitata. NCBI lineage: Eukaryota > Viridiplantae > Streptophyta > Magnoliopsida > Malvales > Malvaceae > Adansonia > Adansonia digitata. Next base: position 11,632 of record JAQSVH010061227.1, on the reverse strand, counting down.
CCAAATTTAACAAAAAACTCTCAATAAAATCCTAAAAATGTAATAACATCTGCAAAAATAAATTTCAACATTTTAAAAGTATAAAGTTTAAAGTTAATTATTTTACCTTGAAATTCATCTTTTTTTATCTATGATTTGTTATGTAGGATCCTTGAAATGGCGTTAATTTTGTCACGTGCACTGTGGTTATTTAAGCACAGTTAAATAGGTCTTGAAAATGTTTATTATTTCCCCTGAAGGAAATTTACCTCCACTAGGACAAGTACCTTATTTTGTATCTCAGAGATTTTTGGACTGACAAGGTGGCCGGGACAAAATTATGTGTCTACAGAATTCTAAAAGAACTTTTATAAATAATAGAAGAATTTTACATGTGAAAAAAAAAAAAGCAACTAAAAATTTCAAAGTCATAAAAGTTTACAAAAACCCTTACGAAAAAATGTGTTTGAAAAAATTGAAAAACTCATTAAATAAATTAGAGTTTCGAAAACTGAATTAATTTTTATTTAATGAATTTATTTGAAGAATTTTAAAAATTTAAAATTAGAAAAATTCTATCAAAAAATTTACAATAGGGAATTATGTATTTTGCAAATGAAAAATATTCAAAAATATGTTCAAATTTATAAAAAGGAATTTAATTCAACACATTAGTCAAAATATTGATTTAAAAAAAAGATGAAAACTTGAAATTTAAAACAACTTTTACCAAAAAAATTTGCGAGCGTGATACTTGTGGCATTGTAAAAAAATTTAAAATTAATGAATAAAATTGATGATTTGACACCTCGAGATATAAAATGTCAATATAAATTGTTCTTGAATTTTTTTTATCTTTTAGGGTGAGTATTAGCATAAATACTGCAAGGTATCAGTAAAAATATACAATAGTGGACTCCCTAAACTTCATAAAAATCTCAAAAACTCCTAGAAATGGAAAATTCTACTGTGATATTATTTGCAATAATGATTTTCAAAATTTGACAAAAAATGTTTAAAAATAGGTTTCTCTTAAATATTAGTTTTTTTATTTGAGATTTATATTTTGACCCTCAAAACTACATTTTTTCCATCACGTGATGCATCGCCATTTAGGTATGACCAAATTGGTTTTGAAAATGTCAAGCCTACTTGGAAGAGGTCAACCTTTACCAAAGCGGCTGCTAGGTTCTAGTTCTTGGATGTTTGAAAAAAAGGGGCTCGAATGAAATTAGATGTTTACACTGACCAAATGGACTCGAAAATGGGCTTAATAAAGTGTAATGTAAAAATCATGGAAAATGCCCAAAAAATCAAATGGTTGCCAAAAATGTAGACATAATTATTTTGGTAGCTGGGTGTAAGGGACTCAAATAATAGACAAACATAATTTGTTACCTACCCAAATGGACTTAGCAAAGGGCGTAGATACACCATCAGAAAGCTAGCTCAACAAAGTTTATGTTAAAAGTCATGTATAATACCCAAAAAAAAATCATTTAATGGTCAAAAATGTCGACGCAACCAATTTTGGTGGCTAGGCCAGATAGTAGACATAAACCTCATTCATTACCTACCCAAATGGACTCAAAAAAAGACGTATGATGCATTGTTAGAAAGCTAATGCAATAAGGTTTTAGTTAAAGATTATGTAAAATGCCAAAAAAATCATTTGGTGGTCGAAAATATCAGTGCAACTAGATCTCGTAGCATGTCTTGATGAAGCAAAAATAAGGGAACCATGTTGTAATCAAAACAATGGCTAACTTAGAGGCCCTAAGATTTGACTTTAAAGTTCTTAAAATGGACAAAGTATTAACCTAAGAAAAGTAGCTAAAAAGAGTCATAACACTAAACTAACAAAAGTTACTAATCATAATAGACAACACTTAGAACTGTGATTTTATGCCCATAATCAACAACATACAATGAATTAACTTATTTTTCCTAATTTTATTAGGCACAAAGAAAGGGAAAATAGCATAAACATTCAATTACATTAATTGGATTTGATCCTATAGAACATAGAAGTCTTTGAAAAACAAGTTTTGAACCAAGATTAATCAAGCTTAAAGATGGTCCCATGAGCTTTATAAGCTTAACTCATTAACTTATTTAGGCATGAAGGCTTTGAAATCATGGAGATATATGTTCCTACCTTGTTGGGAAGCAAATAAGCGCATAATAAACATGAAACATGTATGGCAACCATCAACAATAACCACAAATGCGTGAACAAGCAAACATGCATGGAAAATTTAATTTTTTGGTCCTAGCTTAAACTAAGAACGATTTTTAGAACCATGAATATGTAGATGCATGCATGAAATGCATGGAAGGAAGAGAAAAAATACAACTAAAAGATAAAAAGAAGATTAACCTGAGCAAACTCTTTCTTTTTCTTTTCTTCTCTTTTCCGTTCTTTTTTTTTTTGTAGCTAGAATTTTTTCTCAACTATTAGAATTTTTCCTTTAGAGGGAAATGTGAAGGGGAGAAAGTAAGAAAAAAATGAAAAAACTAGGTTCAATACAAGAGAGATGCATTTTTCCAATGAAAAATTCCCTTGAAGAAAATCCCTAATTCATCAAAAAAAAAAAGATTTTCGATAGAATTTTCATTGTTGAAAATGAAGTCACTAATATTTTCATTGGTAATATATTTTCCATCCAAAAAAATTATTTTTGACGGATTATTTTCAATTAAAACTTTTGTTAGCAATGTTTATTACCAACCAAAGAATTTAGTCATTGAAAATTTTCAGTGATCGAAAATTTTCACTAAAAACACTTTTAGAAATAGAATTTTGTTCACTTTGATACTTTTTGCAACAAAAATTTTCATCGCTAAAAATTATTTTTTATTGGATTAGGGTAATTCAAATCAGTTAAAAATAGTATTAGCAATGAAATTTTCTTTCATTGACAATGCTTTGTAGTTTTTTTATTAATTTTATTAAATTTAATTACTGTATTACTTTTATTTGGCACTTACCTATTTTTAAGTTAAATAATTGATTTGCAAATATAAAAACCAATAAAAATAAATTTTATTTATTATAAAAAATTAAATAATAAAGTACATATGAAACAATTATAAATACTTATGGTTTTAGGGTAATATCTTAAATTACAACTACAAAATCGGTGCAGACACGAAGGAGGGAAGAGTGGAGAAGTACTAAAGCCATAAACAATCGTCTATCCAGTCAGGAGTCATTGAATCACTTACTATTGGTTTTGCATCGTGAAATGAATACATTATAACTACTCATGTGTTGCCTTGAATTGTAGCCGCGACCTTTAAAAAACTTATGCATTTGTAATAAATAACAAGAAAAATACATATGTAATTAATAAGTAAACCAAATATACATGATCAAATTTTTGATTTCACATACAAAATTCTTTAATTAAATTTCTAATCATCATCATTATCATAGTCATCATTATCATTTAAACCACTATCGTCTTCATTTTCATCTTTAGTCTCAATATCATTTTCTCCGAAATCTTAATTCTTATTCTTCTTATTTTTATTTTTCTTCTTCATTGTAGAAATGTATTCTTGATCTTCGATTTCCTCATAATTGCCATTGTAACTTATTATCACATTATGACTGACTTTTTCAAAATCAACATTAACAAGGAGTCGAGGGTTTTCAAGATCATTTGAATAAATGATAACAGTGAGAGCAATTAAATTTATTTCTCGATAAATCCCTTTGTTCAAGTCATTATTTTTTCTATTGGATATTAAACATCAAATCTACTCCTAGCCTTTGTCTTGTAAGCAACTTACCAATCCTAATTCTCTTTTAGTGGAAGGATAAGAACTATAATATACCTGTTGATATTGATAGGCTAACACAGAAGGCTCATTATTGGGAAGTATTAGCTTATACATAACTTCCACTAGACCATTATGCAGATATACCCGAATTCCTCTATTTGCGTCAAACTATATGCATTTAAAAAGTACAATATGATATTCCTTACCAAAATATCTCAATAGTACAATATCTACTAATATTACATAAAAGTCATCTCACAATCATTTTAGTAGTTCCCTTTCACATCATGGTTTTTTTTTCATAATCTGGTGTATGAAACTTGAAACCATTGACAAAACAACCAAAATAACACCAAGATGTACGTCCTAGATGATTAATCTTTATGAATTTCACTGTTTGCATCTTGAACTCCATTATTTGAACAAAAACCTTTGTAATAAAGATGTTGACGTACCACATCAACATTCGCAATTTGATTATTCTAGCATCTAGCATAAGGATATCTAATTCTACTATCTCTTTCATCGCCATTACCATATGCAAAAGCTATAAATTGTTCCAACCCATTCAAATACTCATTATTAACAAACCTTTCAACATCCAATCAATTATACATCCGTGATTTATCTATTTCCCATGACATAAGTAAAACTACAAAACATATTAAGTCATCTAATTAATTATGTATCAATTTTAAGTTGAAGGATAAATTACATCCATCCTAAATAATTGCAAATTATTTAATAGGAAAGTTGAATAATTTATTATTTAATAGGTAATTTTATAATTAATAAAATTAAAATATAACTTAATTATTTGTTTTATAGGCTACAACCATTAATTAACATTATATATAGCTAACCCTAAATCAAAATATTAAAATAATAACCCAAATTATTTAATTAGACTTATACTTATTTAAATTAATTATATATACAAAACAAATAAATTATCTTATTTAAATATAATCTAACTACCATATAACCAAAACATAGCCTAAAAATTATATCTACAACAATTTAGTTCAATAATTATATTACCTAAGGAACAACAAAAAATAGATATAACTACAATTTGATTCAACCAAGTATCAACAGCAAATTTATATGTACAAGAACTATTATGCAACTATCAACAACAATTTAATTTAAATCATATTTAAACTTAATTATTAAAACTTAATTATAATAATAAAACCAAACTCTACAAAAACACAAACAAAAAATAATAAAAAATATAAAATGCAAAAGGCTAACAAAACTATGAAAATATGTTAAAAGCCTAAGAAAATAAAAAAAGAGAGAGAGAGAGAGAGAGAAATTAGATAAGAACTCAAAAAACCCGTAAAAAATGAGAACAGGCTAGTATACTTGATTATGTACCAGGGTTTTTCTGATTGAATTATGGTTATTTCTAACGAAAAATTCAATCAAAAAAAGTTTGGACACCAAATTTTCCCCCCAATATGCATTCTTGCTAAAAGCTTTTACCGATGCATAATCCATTGGAAATGGTTATTTCTAATGAAAATTGTAAGTTGTTGCCAATAGAATATTCCATCAAAAATATTTGGGTCAAAAACTTTCCCCTAAAGGGTAATTCATAAAAAAAAAACTTTTTTCGACTAAATAATCCATCGATAAAAGGAATTTTTTGCAAAAAGAAATTCGGCCAAAAAAAGTTTTTACAATCGAATAAAAGTATTTTATATATCTAATTTAATAATTTTCTAATTTATTTTTTTATGGAAATTTATGAAAAAAAAGAAAATCTCATCAAAAAAGATTTCTGGTGTTTGCATGGCATGCACAAGTGCTGTTGATTTTCACCATGCAAGTGTTGCAAAAAACAATATAGCGAAGAGTAAAGTATCACTTTAATGAAGAATTATACTAGATTTCACTAACTAATAAAATTAAAATAGTTTAATTATATCCAAACAACTAATTAGGATATTGTAGAATAAAATTAAAATTAAACTAAAACTAACTAAATAACAAAGCAAAGAAAACAAATATAGTTTACTTAGTCAATGAGTAAAGCCTAGGATTATAACTTCCCTCAACACTTCATTTGAATTTTTTTTACCCTCTTAGTTTGATTAATAACAATAAGTTGTTACTTTATTTATAAGTATCCTCTGATGGCCTTATAAAAATAATTCTCTTAACCAATTTACTATATACCTATGCAAATTGAATTGAAAGAAACTCTTTGAGTTTAAACTCTAATTTGGTTACATATTACGTACTTGTATATTCCTATCTAACATGAAGATCAATTTATCATAATAACTGAATATGAAATATATATCACTCAATCCAAATCTAAATACAAAACTCTATTTTTCAAGTTATTAAGGGTTATCAAATCAATCTAAGTGGTGATCAAGCAACTAGAAGAATTAAGAATAAGATTGAATAAACAATTTAAATATCATTAAATCAAGAAAAGAGAATAAAATAACCTAAACTACATATGCAACCAAAAAAAATTAAATTTAGTTTATGTTGATTAAATAAAACACAAAACACTGGAGTTTCACCATCATAAACATTACAATAAAGATAAAAAGATTAAGGGAAAGGGAAAATTAAAAGTTGTTACATCTTAGTCTTCAAGCTTCTTCAATCCTTCTCCAATTGCAAAGTCTTAATAGTTGTTCTCCCCTTCAGAAAACTAGGGAAAACTAAAAGCTATAAAGTATCTGCAACCTTCTCCTAATTACAATCCTAAAAAGTCCTATATATAGCCAAAACCATAATAAAGAGAAACTTGGTAAGCAAGTAACTTATGCAATTTATTTTGGAAGCTACCAAACTAGGTTTACTTTGCTTCTTACTTAAGTTATTGCACTTCAGAAACTCCTTTAGACTTTAAGCCTACAAAAAATGAAACAATACTAAATAATTATATAATATAAATAAAAATAAAAATAAATAAAATCTAAATAAAAATCTAAGAGACTTAGATAAGTTTAATGTACATAATAAGACTAAATAACTTTATTTTGTAAAATTATTGCACCTTTAAACTTAAGATTTTGCAAGTCCTCAAGTAAAACAAAACAAAGAAATGAAAACTAAATGAATTGATATAAAACTCGGGATGAAATGAAACACAGATTGAGATGAATGTGCTCAAATGATTAATACCTTAAATTTCCTTATAGGTCATCTTAAAATCCTAATTTAAAGTAGATATAAACATAATCTAATGTATGCTTCAATTCAATTATTAAACCTTATGCTTCAAATGGATTTTTGGTGTGTGTATAATCTCTTTACAAATCATTGTAGGCAATCTGAATAAGTTTATACCAATGCAAACTACAAATTAATACTAAATTCCCATACGTTTGCTTTTATCTCTCTCTCCATAAATGTAGACTAACACCTCATCAAAGATCATTTAAGACTTCATTAAGGCTGAAATGAAAAGCATGGGTAAAGATAAGATAAAGATATATTTTGGTTTAAGTCACCCATAGGCACTTTTCATTGTTCAAGATCTTCCAAAAAACCATTCATAGAACTTTTGAAAAACATACCCCTTTTCATGACATCTTCTTTTTCATGCCATTTTATTTATTTACACATTTTTTTATTTTCTCTTTTTATTTTTATTTTAATTTTTAGCTTTTTATTTGTTATTTCTTTCATTTTTTTCTTTTGCTTTTTTTTTGTTTCTTTTACCATCACCAATACAAACATGGCTCAAATATTTCCTAAAACAATTTCATGTACATGTCTATGTAGTGAGGGTTGATCATGGTTTTTCTTATTAGGCTAGCTAAATAATATATGCAGTGAAGTGGTCATGATGAGTTGTTAGATCTCACTCTTGATATGTGGATATAACTAAATTAACAGTGTTCATGGCCAAAATGTTGGGATCCATAACAGGTCACACACAATAAGATGAATTTGTTGGATTAAATTCGAAATTGAATTAATTATGACTTAATTAAATAAAAGGTAATTTGAATAAAGGATAAGGTTGTAAATGAACAGAGCGTTCGATGAATAACTTATAAACAATTCGATTTATGTTCATTTACTAAGCTAAATGAATGAACATGAACAAAATTTTAAGGCTCGTTTATTAAACAAATCGAACATGAACATTATGTATTCTGTTCATTTATATTTACGAACAAACTTGTTTATGAATTGTTTAAAGCTTATTTATTATTCAATTATAATATAATTGATATTATTGTTATCCGTGTTTTATTTATTTATAATATAATTAATAATATTAACATCTCATTGTTTTATATTTAAAAACTAATAACATTATCAGTTTGTTTTTTTAAATTCTATTTAGATTTATTTATTTATTATTCATGAACATGTTCGATTATATGTTCATGAACATACCCTTTGGTTCACAAACAAAGTTCATATATTTTAAACGAATAAGCGCGATCACACTTAATTTTAAACAAACGAACATAAATACAAATTTAAAATTCTTACATGAACCGAACACGGATGACTCAAAAATAAACAAAAAACATGAACAAAGGTCTGCTCATTCAAGCTCGGTTTATTTATAGCCCTAATGTAGGACTTGATTGAATAGTTCAATTAAGATTTATTTTAACATAAAATTAGATTTGAGAAATATAATTTTTTTGTCTACTTAAGACATAGTAGATAAGATTGTCTTATTCAGATAATGCCTAAATTAGGACATACCATGTCAAGGCACGTAAATTTTGTCCTAATTGAAATAGGATTTCACCTAGAGTAGGGATTTGATTGTGAATCAAATCTTTTCTTCATTTTTCTATCTCACTTTTTGCTCTATTATCCCTTGGAATAATCCTTTGATATTAATTATTTACTAATTGATACTAAACAAGATAAAATTAAGTTAAAATAGTTTTAACTAAATTAAGAATTTTATAGAGATAAAATCTATAGAGATGTTTATACTAGCTAATATTATTTCCAATTTATTTATCGAATTTTATAATTATTAGATAATTATAGTTATTAGATAAATATCATTTATTGATATAAATATGGAGTTTAAATTATAAAATTAAACTAATGGAAACACTACCCAACCTAATTTATAGATGGTTGCACCAAAAGCCTAAATTTATTGGAACATATGTGTTGATCGAAACTGCTATGGCCTAATTATAGCGAGTAACTTGGGTAAGACAAGGGAAAAAGGGCTGATAAATTAACTTACTTAAAATGAAGTGGAAAAGTTTCACTTATTTTAGGACTTTTAATTGGATCAAGACTTTTCCATGATGAGCTCAACTAGGAGTTGGATTGAGCTAGTATATAAAGACATGATGAGCTAGAAAAATAATGTGCAACTTTTAACCTAGTTTATGAGATATTAGATTATAGAATCTAGAGAGACAATATCTTTTAAGTTGAGAAAATAGTTTCTCAAAGGATTTTCTCCCTTGTGCTACCCCCTAAACTCTTCTAAGTAATGCACAATCTTCTTCCTTGATCTACTCTTGATAGTTCAGGTTTAACAAGGCTTCTAGCTAGCACCAAGCAACAATTGGTCCTTAGGAAAGTTTCAAAAATCATTTGTGTAGATATCCATCAAATGCAGGAGACATGTGCTAATCGTAATTTCAGAGATCCTTTTAGGAAGCCATAGCCACCACCCTCAAAGATCTTTTTAATTAGTTTTTGTTTTAGATTTCGATATCTAAAAATAAAGTAATCTCTGAACAGATGACTGTTTAAATTTTGTTGTAAATTTTAAAATTTATTGCACGCTAGTCCATCTTTAAAGATTTATAAAGAAGTCTGATTGTTTTTGTATTTACATCTTCCGCTTCTTTTTTCTCTTTATTGTATTAATTTTTGAAATCCAATACTTTATGAGGCTAGACTTTACTAAGATTCGCATCTCTTCAGTTGATGCATGACACCAACCCAATCACTCATTTTATATTTATAAAGATATTATGCTTTTATCTTTTTGTGTTTTGTACAAGAAAAATGAGTTAGTACTTAATAGGACAAAAAAATGAACCCTTTGAGAATTTAATGTACGGTGCAATTCATATTTTTTTTTAAAAGTTCACAATCTTTTCTTAAATAATTATTTTTCATTAATTACAACTTAATTAATTGATAATATCATGATATTGTCTAATATATCATATATTGTTCATGTGTCATGTTACAATATTGTATCATATTTAAAATTATCATGTCTACTAGTCATTATATTATCTCATTTTCATCGGTCATTAATATTTACTAATTGCTATTAAAATAGTAAGTTATTAAAATATTTAAATATATATAGTATTTAACAAGTAATTTTTAATCATGAATTCTTAAAAAAAATTGTTTTTAGTTAATATAGTACTATTAGAATAAATAATTCAGAAATAACTAAATATACTTCCTTTTCTCATTGTTTTATCGGCTCTTAAATCTTAATCTTATTTCTTCTTCAAATATAGTCATTTGCCATTTTGATTTAATTATTATTCTATACAGTTATATATATATATGTATGCATCATATAAATCATAATATATTCATATATTAAATATGTGAGTTCATCAAATCAACTATTTTAAATATCAATATAATAAAATATTATATATTATATAATCAAATATTTTAAAAAATTGATTTTATACAATAAATTAATTTTTAATGTGACAAATACCAAATTTATGAACCCAACTTGTATCCCATGTGAAGGGGTGAGGCTTACAGCATATTTTCCAAGCCACTGAAAATTTTATTGTGGCTCCATTGCTCATGGAATACGAAACTTAATAATATTAAATATGATTACATAAATATAATATGAATAAATTACTTAAAAATAACATGACATGATTTAAATACATATTTTAAAATTTATATAATATAAATTATCAATATATCATAATTTATATAAATATAAAATATTTAAAATATAATTATAAAATAATAAAATATTAAAATTAAAAGGTGCAGCTTAGTGAGTCAGGCAGTGGGGGAATATGTTTTCATGTACTTTGTTGGCATTACACCAGACAACTGTACATGAGCGAGCACAACCGTGACACAACTCTGATCCTTCATGTTTTGATTTTGAAGTTTGCTATTCATTTTCAGGGCCATGACCAATCTTTTTGCAATTGGGGCCTGTTGCATATGACCCTGTCGAGCCTGCCATTTTAGCCATGTTCTAGAAACCCACCTTGTCATTTTCTTTCAATTTGGGAAAATGACACAAAATGATTTACTAGTATTAAATCCAAGCTTTTTTATGGTAATAATATAAATTTTTTTTATTTACGAAAACAGTTTATTCTCAGATTATTTATCGAAATAGGCCAATTTTTTAAATTAATTGAGAAATCGCCATTTCAAATGACAATTTCTTAATTTGTAAATTTTATTTGAGAAATCGCCAAATCAGATAATGATTTCTCAACTTATTGTAAGAAATCATCAAATGAAATGGAGATTTCTCAATTAATTTGAAAACAATAGCAAAATTCGATGATCGAAGACTGAAATTTGAAGAAAAAATTGAGAAATCGCCATATCACATGGCGATTTCCCAACTACAGGATTTTTTTTATTTTTTTTTGTCTTTTTGTTCTTTTGTTTTTTTTTTATCTTTTTGTTCAATTATAAAGGTCACTTACCCGTGACCTTTGTTTGATGCAGGGAGGGAGGGAGCCCTCTATAAAAGGAGCTCTCTCCTTCCTTTTCTCGATATAACTATAACGAGAAAAAAATTTCGAGAAGAATATAATCAAGTTAAGGTGTTATTAAAAGTTAAGTAATCGAGTTAAAGCTTTTTTACAGGTATGGTTGAATTTTATTCGTAAAAGTAATTTTCGATATGATTATATAATTT
>JAQSVH010060268.1:0-34078 GCA_029448705.1 Adansonia digitata | reverse complement strand
TACACACATCTGCACCTTTCCATCTTTTCTAAGGACTAAGACTATGTTGGCTTCCCATTCAAGATGTTTAGCTACTTTGAGAAATTCTACCTCAAATTTCTTCTTCATTTCCTCTTTGATTTATAAGCACTTTTGGTTTCATTCTTTTAAGCTTTTGTTGTATAGGCTTGCATTCATGTTTGAGGGGAACTTTATGGACCACAATATTGTTGTTTAATCTGGGTATGTCCTAACAAGACCAGGGAAACACATCCAAATATTTTTGAAAGAGGTTTATCAGTTTAGTTCAAGTTGATGGGTTTAAAGAGGTTCTGATCCTAACTTTTTTATGATTTTCTTCCATTCCTAAGCTCATGGTTTTAATAGGGTTCTTCATGGGGTAATATCTATTTTTTTGTTAAATTAATCTTAGTAGGACAGGGGGTGTAGGGTTTTCTTTAGAATCCTCATTAGGTCTAACTTCTCGATGTAGATTGGTTGCTTAAAATTGATACCCAGAATATCAGCATGAATATTCATGTCAGTTTTATCTAGGTACCTAAAAATATGGAAAAGAAAAATATAGATGGAAAATTATGTAGATAAGGGTCTAAGAGTTGGCAAGAACTATGAAAATGGACACAAAAGACAAAATGCTTAATGCTTAGTCATTTTCATTAATAATACTTAATAAAAAGATGTCCATACAATGGATCCTACAATGCTTTTTGGATAAAGCATGTAGGTTTTATTCATAGCATTACTTTGAAACAAACTTGAACAGTACAAGAATCTCGATTTCAATCTAATCATTTAGAACAAATCTTGGAATGCAGAGACTTATCTCTTGGTCTACTTTTGATGCCTTTGGCTCATCGATCACATTGATAGAGAAATCCTCAAATGCCTTGTTTAGTACAAACATAACATTGTTAGAGCCGATACTCACATATCCTCTCAGACAGAAACTTTCTCGAAGTGGTAGAAATAACATTGATTCATGGCCCAAGTTTTGTCCCAACAGATAAGCCATCTTTTTCTCATGGTTTTTTTGAGCTTGTTTTCCTTTTCGTTATGCATTAGGCTTAAATCCCAATCCTTTTTGTCAATCTATTTGATAACTTTCAAAGATCTGACAATTCTCTAAAGATGTTCTCTAATGGGCACCTTTATCAACAGTTAACTTTATACCCATACAAGCGCTCCTCGATAAGTAAGGCTTAACCATTGGCAACACTTCTTTGACATAAATGGCATTGATAAATTTAAAGGACAGAAATGAGGATTTTGGAATATCCTTATCGGGTTTGATATACAGGGCATTAGTTGAGGTAGCAGCAATAATGTTTTCTCCCCTTTCAGTGCTGATAACTTTATTTTAATGATGAATTTTAACTTTTGATGCAGTGATGATGGTACTACCCCTACGAGTGAATCCAAGGCCATCTCAATAGGTAGTTAAACGATAAAGCAATGTCCATCACATGGAAGTCTACTTCATAAGTGTGTAAACTGATTCATAGTGGAATACCAATGTTTCCCACGATGTTTCTACAAGTTCCATCAAAAGCTTGCACAATTGTATGACTATTCTGGATATGAAACAAGTCAATAGGGAGCTTGTTCAAGCACGATATAGGCATTACATTTAAAGCTGATCCATAATCAATGAGTACTTTAGGCAACATACTGCCTTTGCAATATGTTGTGATGTGAAAGGCTTTATAGTTTCCCTTTCTTCTATGAGGGATTTCATCATCACTAAAAGATATATAGTTGTCAATAATGATATTGCTTTATAGGTGATCCAACTGGCCTATCAGGATGTTAAAAGGGATATAAGCCTTATTCGAGACCTTAAGAAGAGCATTTTTGTGAGCTTCAGAGTTTAATAGTAGTGACAAGATAGATATCTTGAAGGGTTGCTATTTCAACTAATCAACGATGTTGTATTTGCTATGCTTGATGAACTTAAAGAATTCCATAGCTTCTTTCTTGCTTGCTAGCTCCTTGAAAGCTATCAACAATGTGCTTTGTGCTGAAGAAGCACAGGTGACTTAAAAGTACTTCTCAAAGGGGAAATATCCTTTGGATTAGGATTCTTCCCTTGTTTGACTTGATAGGAGTAGAAAAGTAAAAATTCTTGGCTTTTGATGATGGAAGAGACCGTTAAACAAATCACTCACCCAGCTAGTCTCTAGAGGCCACCACAAAGTGGCCAACAATTGGAGTTGCCACTGAGCATTTGGTTTAGGCATGATTAGATGGCAATTGAATTTGATATTTAGAGTTATGAAATTTCAAGCAATGATTCCATGGTCTACATGATTCAAAGATTCAATGGTTGGGCTTGGGAGTTGGTTACATGCAAAGAGGTATAAACCTCCCAATGATGCTAGAAATTGGTACCTTTTTAGCCATGTCTTAACTTAGTTTTGGTTTCCTTGGTTTTGACTTTTCATTATTTAAATATAATCCCTTTCCTACGAAATTTAAATAAGATAAACACAGGTTTTAGAGAAAAAATTTAAATTACGTAAGCACCTTAGAGAGGTAGGGAACATAGGGATTTTTTTTTAAGTAAAATGTTCTCCAAATTTTAGTTTTTTAAAATAGGATATTCCATGTCAAGCACTAGAGAGATACTAACATGAAACATTGCCTTATAATTTTTTAAAAAATGATTTTGAAAATATGGATGCAAGATGACCATCACAAAGGAAACATGTTAGCAAGACAATAAATGAGATAATGTTGCATAAAATATATCACCAAAAAACAAAAAAAAAAGGAAAGACGATCATAATGTGTCACATAATTATCATCGATTATCTTGAAATAACTGAATCAACAACTTCAGAGACACATTAGGTCCATTGACTAATCTAGATGTAAAAACTAGGTTTAAAAATTGAAAGGTTCGAATTCAATGAGAGAAAATTTATTTTTATGACAATTTTTAGAAAGATGAGATGACAAATCTAAATTGACAAAATTTGTTTATTTTTTAACAATTTTTGAAAAATGGGGTTGGAGTATCCCTTCGAAAGATAGGTTGGAGTATCACATATTTGAAAACTTTGGTAAGTTTCAAAATTTGAATGAAGTTTGTAAAAGCAGGGTTGAAGTATTCCCTCAAAAAGTAGGGTTAGAGTATCTCCAATGTAAACTTCTATGATTTTGGAAAGAGGGGCTTGAAAAACTTAGATTGACAAGGATGTGATAATTTCTTGACAAAATGACATTTTGACAAATTCTTGACCAAAAGGTGATTTTGATTTTAAAAATTTGACAAAAATCTAAGTTGAAAAAATAAAAGTGCCCATGCCTCTATTTGAGCCTATGAGGTCGACACATTTTTTTAACTTAACAGGGTTGACCAGTTCACTTAGAGACATTCGAATGCCTTGGAATGGAAATTCAAAAAAATTGATTAATTTTGATGAATGATAAAATGTGGGAAGCATTGCATTATCCCTATTTCCTATTTTATTTTGAATTGATCCTAAGGTTTTGGATAAGGTATCGTTGGAAAGGTCACTGAATAAAGGTTAATACAAAAATATTCAAAAAATCCTAGAATAATTTTCCAAGTGGAAATAATACAAAAATATTCAAAAAATCCTAGAATAATTTTCCAAGTGGAAATAATTTTCAAAGTTAGGTCAAACTTGACATTGATAGCACATGCAAGGGAAAGGGTGTGGCAAACTTTGAAAAATCACTCTCGAGTGATTTGGAATTGTTAGATTACAAATGATACATTTATAAAAAAAAATTCATATACGTTTAAGAAAAATATTTTAAAAATTTTAAAAAATCATTTGATGGGCTAAAATGGCCCAAGAAGAATATAAATAACTGATTCTAGGGGTTCTAGAGAGCATTGATTTGAAAAATCAAAACTCCCTTATCCAAAATGATTCTAGGGCAAATGAGATACTGTTAGCAAGGTAATTTGGCCCTTTCAAGGAAATAACATAAAATTTGTGAAAAATGGTCGAGGATTCAAAATGATTTTTTAAGTCATGACAATTGTGCTATAAGTGCAAAACAAGGAAGCTTTTTTATTTTCTCAAATTTTTAGGCCCAAATTTGAGACACGAACATCAAAATGTCCATGGAAGTTCTAGTTTTATGAACAACATCAAGAGTTGCCATACAAGATGTTATGAACATATTTTAGCAAGAAGTTTGCTAAAATTTTTAGAACAACATTAAACCTATTTTTAAAGCAAACCAAGCACATAAACATGGTGAAGCATGGCAAAAGAGTCAATATAGCACTAAAAATCCTAGGTCTACCATAAACAAGGCCATAAAATGTGTAAGAATCCTGAGAATAGGGTCATGGTCAATGGAAATGGCTCTCTAAAATGACAAAAATGATGATAAAAAAGAAAATAATATGAAAATAAGTGAAAGTTATACCTAGTAGCTTTAAACGTTGCTTTAGCCTTTGAGTAAAAAACTTATTAACTTTGAGCCTATTTTTCCCTTTCTTTGCTATATATTAGTATATTAGCAAGAAAAGCATAGCCAATATGAGCATAAGGGATGTGCTAACAATGGAAGAGAGGTTTTAGATGAAAAGAAGGTGGAATAAAAGGTTTAGGAAGGGTTTTGGGTGGTAGCTTTAAGGAGATATAGCAATGAAAGGTTTTTTTGAGAGGATAGTGGCTGAGGAAAGTTTTTTGGAAAGTGTTTTAATATGTTAAAAGGTGTTTGAAAATGTCTTTGTGTAGTTTTTTTAGCTAAGAATGTTGGCCTTCTATAACTATGTGAATAGTGAAGATCATATGAAAAAAGCAAAGGCATTTTAAGGTTTTAATGCATGACCTCATGTATGAACAAGGTACTATGCTCAGCTGCCTACTAAACCCATTGGCTAGTTCAACAAAAATAGTAGATCACTGCTACTTTTAGCAGCTAAGTAATGAAAAAGTCCAAGGTTGACCTCTAACAAATTGAATTAAATCATGAAAATATCCCTTATCATGGCTATTTAAGCCTAAAAAATACATGAGTCCAATACTAAGGCCTACTATAAATTTTGATGATATTTGGTGCCAACAGCATGGTATAATTCATGTTTTATTGCCATGGTGTAAAGGGATAAAAATGGCATTAATTGGGTATTTTAGCCTTGGAATATCAGTACAATGTGTATTGTATTGATACTTAGAGTAAATTTTTACTCTAGATATTGATACAACAAAGTTGATATCGATACCTAAAGGCTGGTATTGATACTAGCACTCTTTGTATCAATACTAACTAGCAAAAATGGATTTTAAGCTACTGCGAAGCCTAGTATTAATACAAAGGTTTATGTATCGACACAAAAGCACCTATATCAATACACAACCCTTTTATATTGACACAACTTGTGAAAATTTGAATTTTTGGGATGTAAAAGCCTTGTATCAATACCTAAAGGTCATGTATCAATAATTACTCATGTACATATGGATTTAATGCACCTTTGGCTTTTGAACCTCTTATAATGGCTAGGAATGATGATGGATTGATTTGTGCTTGTCCATATAACCTTAATAACATAGCACCTGGTAGTCATCCTTATTTTTTATTTTTATTTCTTTAATTTATTACCTTTTAATTAAATTTTGAGATGCTAAAAAAATGACTCAAACAAAATGGGGTTCCTACAACTGCCCTTCTTTAGCTATTATTGAATATCAAGAACAAGGCAAAGATTAATGGACACCATCTTATCAGGGGTATGCTTGATGCTGTTTCATGCTCCTATGATAAAAAGACTAAAATTAATATAATACTAAGATAAAACAATATTTTGGTAGCGATTCTTATTTTTACAACAAGGTTGTAGGAGTTTGTTTTTTTGGAGACCTACTATGATCCTAGACTTAACTTTCCCCTAGGTTTAACTTAAAGAGCCCGAGCTAAACTTGCCAACTTTATTAGACTTGGTTTCTAAATAACTTTTTTTAACAAAGGGGCAACCCGAGCTAAACCTACTAGCCTTATTGTGTTTAACCTTTAATGAAATATGTTAATTACTCGAGATTGACCTATCGATATCATTGAGCTTGATTTTCTATGACATGGGCCAATTAGATGAAACTAACTTACCAGCATCATTGAGCTTGATTTTCTATCAAAACTGACCTACTAACGTCACTGGGCATTGACTTTTGATGACATAAGCCAATTAAGAAGATTGGGCTATCATGTCATTAGGCTTGATTTTTTATGACATGGGTCAATTAGTCGAGACTGACCTATTGGTGTCATTGGGCTTGACTTCTTATGACATGGGCTAATTAGTTGAAATGACCTACCAACATCATTGGGTTTCAACTTTTGATGACATAGGCTAATTAGCCAAGATTGACCTACAAACATCATTGGGCTTTATTTTATATGACATGGGCCAATTACTTGGAACTAGCCTACCAGCCTTATTGCGTTTAAATCTTTTGATTGGAGCTAATTGGCTAAAACTAGCCTACTAGCATCATTGGGTCTAAACTATTGACTAGGGACCAATTAGCAGGAACTAGCCTACCAACATCATTAGGCTTGACTCTCTTGACTAGGCTAATTAGTCAAAACTAGCCTACCAGCATCACTAGGCTTAAAATTTGATGATAAGGGCTAATTAGCTAGAACTAGCCTATCACTGTCATAGGGCTTGACTCTCTTAACTAGGGGGCCAATTAGTTGGAACTATTTGCAAGCATCGTTGGGCTTAATCTTTTGAGTGAGACCAATTAGTTGAAACTAGGCTATCAACATCATTGCATGTAAATCTTTTGACTGGGGTCAATTAGCTAAAACTAGCCTACTGATATTATTGGGCTTAAATTTTTTGATGGGGCTAATTAGTTAGAGTTAGATTACCAGCATCATTGGGCTTAAACTCTTGACTAGGGCTAATTAGCTAGAACTACCCTACTGGTATTGTTAAGATTAAATTTTTTGACTGAGGCCAATTAGCAAGATCTAACCTACTAGCATCATTAGGCTTAAATTTAGAATAGGGCTAATTAGCCAAAACTAGCCTACCAACCTTATTAGGCTTAAATCCTTTGACTGGGGCTAATTAGCCAAAATTAGCCTATCAATATCATTAGCTTAAACTTTTAACTAAGGGCCAATTAGTTAGAACTGGCCTACCGACATCATTAGCTTAAATTCTTGACTAGAGTTCAATTAGTCAAAACTAGCCTATCAGCATCATTGGGCTTGACTTTCTTGGTTAAGGCCAATTAACTGGAGCTAAGCTACCAACATCACTAGGCTTAAATTTTGATGATAGGGGCCAATTACCCAGAGCTAACCTATTAGTGTCATTGGGCTTGACTTTCTTAACTAGGTGGTTAATTAGTTGAAACTAGCCTACCAATATCATTCAGCTTAAACTTTTGAATGATAAGGGGCCAAGTAGTAGGAAATAGCCTTCTAGCGTCATAAAGCTTAAATTTGGCTTAAATTTTTACCATTATAGAAAGGCATTCTATAAGACATTTCTCGTATAAGAACTCTTAAACGATGCATAAGGTGTATTTGAACGATGCATATCTTGATGTGCTGCGAGTGTTTTTGAGAAAATGCATGCATGAATGTATTTATTCATTATTCTTTCATGTGTATATTGGCATTTTGAAAAGTGAAATGTCCTTTGATATATAAAAGATTAAAAGGATTTTTTATCTCTCTTTCTCTTTGTGAGTTAACATGAATCCCTTTTAGAGGTCCTTTGTACTTGATTAAGGATTGTTAGGTTCTTTCAAAATCCATGCCAATCTTTCATCTCCTAGTTTCTCGTCACCTTATGCAAAAGTGATTTGCTAATTTTTTAACCTTCTAGAGTGACCTTTCTAGTAAAAGTAGATGCGAGACCATTTTTATGGCTGATTTTGAGCTTTTAACTTTTCTTGCCTTAACCTATCTTTTGCATTTTGACTCTAAAGTCTTTAAGGCATCTTGACTTTCTTTAAAAGGGCAAAAAATAAGATTAGTGTTACTCAATTCAAGACTACACCCTCATAACTTAAAGTTAAATATTTTTATCTCTTTGTTCTAGGTGATTCACATCCCATGTGTCATAAATCGTCTAGTTATAGGATTAGGCAAATCAAATGCAACTTGCTTTACATGATATTTTCCAAACTCAACGGTGACAACATGTCATGTTTATGTGGTATCAAAACTTTTCACAATTGGTTATCTCTCTAGGGACATTCTTGACTAAGGTAAGACAATTGATTTTTTCTATGATTTGGGCTATTTAGGTATGACATTTTGATAGAAAGGTCAAGAATTCAAAAATATTGACAAAGTATGATCAAGGAATCTTGATGTTGACCAAAAAAGTTAAAGAGTTTTGGTGGTTGATGCTATGGAATCAAGGTCAACATTAAAAGGTCTAAAAGTCTGGGCTTTTGTAAATCAATCAAGAAAAGAAGATAAGTGCTTTTCCACTCAGATTCTTTGAGATCTTATTATGACACTCTTTCAGTTATCAGATGTAACAGTGTGATAGGTGCTAGATTTTACTAGTAACCCTTAGTCCTCTAAAGGCTGTTTGGAAAGCCTTGTGGGTAAGTGTTGGTCCTAATTAAGAGATATTAACTAGGGAGATAATTCTAATGGATGTTTTGGAAACTGGGCCTTTTGTCTTGAACTGTCAAGGTTTCAGATATCTTCAAATTTTAAGAGTCTTGGAAACCCTCTTAATTAAGTAGGACAATTTTCCTTTGCATGGCTATTTAAGCAAGTCAGAGATGACTTCAAGATTTTCATTTTTGCTCTTGATTACCCTTTTTTGGTTTTCACCCTAGAACTTCTCTTTTTTCTTTTTTTTGACTTTTTTCTACTTCTTTTACTGCTTCATCATACCTTTTATGGGGACTTAAATTTTTCGAAAATATAATTTCCTTAAGAGTGGGGTCATCAATTTAAATAGCCACGCTTGATCGAGATGGATTTTTAAGGTACACAACGCAGGTTAAGGTTTAAAGTTTAAAAAAAAGGTATACAGGCCTAAATTTAGTGTTTAAGGGTGATTAGATCAAAGATCATTTCTTTTTGTGAGGGATGTTATCCCTTCTACTTTTGATATCCTTACTTCTTTTATTTCTCTCATTCTTAAATTGATCTTGACTTTGACTTTTGGTTTTTTTATTTGTTGATTTTTGCTTGTTTCTTTTTTCTCTTTTTAGAGGGAATTTAGACTTTGATGACTTGGTACATCCCATGTTTGTGCCTTAATTTCACGCATGTTGATAATTGTAGAAGTGGATATCCATTCTTTTCCTTCAAAAGGCACTTTGTGCCGCTAGTGTGGAGAATAATTCTTGATCAAGGTTATTGAAAAAAATTCATTAGGCTCAAAAGATAACAAGGGGAATAATTTTGAAATTTGCAAGAAGATAATGAGAAAATAGGCATCTTTCATTTCAAAGATGCTATGTAAACTGATGAGTCATTCTTTGGGACAAGGTTTTCTTAGAAAACATGTCAAATATCTTAATCGCATGATGGAGCATTCAATTTTATTGTTCTTTTTCCTTTCCCAAATGCTTGAATGTATGTTTCTTAGAGTCACTGATTTGCCCTAGTGATAAATGATTTTAGGTTTCGATTGACCAAGCAAAAAGGTTGTGAGAGCATCTTTTGCTTTGAAAGTAGGAACAGTAAATTTTGGTTATGTTCTTAATTGGTCAAAGTTTGAGGAAAGGTTATGATGGCCATGACAAGGCATTTCTAAAGGGACTCGAGGAGTCCTGAAGTCCTAAACCAATCTTAGCACATGTCAAACATACCCATCTAATTCTTTTGAGAGTGGGTCTTGATTGCCTGGTTTTTAAGCAATTAAGAGGGAGTATTTCTAATCAGTCAACTTTTTTTATGTGATTTTTTGATTTACCCAAGGTGATATCATGTAGGATATGAGTGAAATGTTTTGGCAAAGCTAGATTTACCTCTAAAGATGATCACTAATTTATCAAGACTATCAATGTTTGCTTTCAAGAAAATTATTGCTACCGTTAAGACCAAAATTTAGTCACGTGGGACTTTATTGCCAAAGAGGCTCAACATTCAAAATCATGCATGATGCATGATGATGGCAATTGATAGTTCATTCATTTGAATCCAAAATTCATATATCTTTCATGAAAAATATGTACAAAATTTTAACAAGGATAGAATTTGCTCTTATTTGGCATACTTCTCTAAGACTTATAGTTTATAGACTAGTTGTTTTTTATAGGCGTTCATAAGTGCCTTGAACTTTGCTAGATTTTCATGACTTAAACCTTATCTTTGAATGCCTCATACCGTAACAAGTTTTTTTTACCCTTAGTGATACTCTCATGTAAGGCTGGATTATACCATTTTGGATAAATAGGCTTCCTAGGCCTTGTTAAGCTAGTGGAGATCATTTGGTTCTAGATCAGCAAAGGAAAGATCTCTATGTAAAAGGTGCACCTTTGTCTCTTTTTTCTCTTACATTTTTATGAAGAATTTGAGTTAAACTCTGAGCTGGCTTGCATCTTTGGGATAAGTATTGGAGTTTATGGATGAACCTATGGAGGCTAACAATCTATTATATGTTAAAGGCAAGGACAAAGTCCAAATAGATCTCCTTGAATTGTCTTTTTTTGCTAAAACTTGTTGTCCATTTCTCTTTTAAAAGGTATTCAAGCATTGGCACCTTTGATTCTCCCTGTCTTTTTCAATTCTACCTACATTGAATAGTATTTCTTTAAATTCTGTAAAAAAATCGATAACCATCTCATCATAAGAAGAAGAAGAGAGAGTATCCATGAAATAGACAATTAGCTCCTTATTAGTTAGAGGGAGTTAGACTTGACAAGCTACTGCTTTTCATCTACGAGTGCAGGCTTTGTAGCTTTCATAAGGTTTTTTTCCCATGCTCTGAAGAGTCTATCGATCAAGAGCAGTTTTTAGTAGGTGATTGTACTATTCCAAAAATGCTCAAGCCAAATCTCTTCAAGTGCATATTTAGTTTCCTCTTAGTTTGGAATACCATTTAGATGCTACCTCAGTCAAACTTTCCAAAAAGATATGGATGAGTAACTTTTCATACCTAACACACTCTTCTATTTTGCGATAGTAGGTAGTAAGATGCATCATCAAGCAATTGAACCCATTATACTTCCTGAATTTAGGACCTTGAATTTTGGCAGAATGGTCACATTGGGGATGAACAAGAGTTTCTTGGCATCAATGAGTCTTTTTCTTTAATCCATGGCTTGGATTTTTTTTTCGAACTAGTCATATTTTCTGCCATGTTGTTGAATCTCAAATCTCTTTTGATGGATTAGTCTTAACTGCTTTAGATCATGAGTTAACTGCAAAGGCATTATGTCAAAGAGTTCATCTTTTCTCCTCATTGTACTTGCAAGGAGAAACAACAATTAATTTTAAAGATTTGATGAATCTTAGCATTGTTCATTTTTCTTGTTGTCATGCAAATGTGAATGGGTGGATGAATGAATAAATAAAACAAGTGACGATGCCATGGGCCTATGATCGAGTCTAAATATAAGGAAAATCATAGCAAAAATAATAAAAGTACAAATCAGTATCCCATAAAACTAGAACATGCTTTTTATTATTCCTTGGATGTCCTTAGTACATAGGATTTCTCTTACAAAATTTCAAAAAACAAGTAAACTTGTCTTTGTAAACATTCTCTTTTTTGACATCCAAGTACTCCTAAGAGCTTGGAAGAGATCCAATTGCCATTTTATGTCATTAGAAAATTCTTTTTTTCTTCTAAATTCCTTAATTAGCTTGGTCCTTCTTCGCCTTTAATTGCAGGATCTTGGAGTCGATAAGGCTTTATACCCTTTGCTTGAATGATATACAGTTCATGGAGTCATGCCCTGATGCCCTGGCATGGTAGCTGTAATAGGCATTAACGTAGAACCACTGAGGTTATGGAGGCTTTTTCTCATGGACATAGATAGGTGCAACCATGTGTGTGTGAAGCAAAAGAGGATACAACTCTCTATAAGTCATCAGAATGGGATTAAACTGGGATCCTCCCTATGATTTTTTCTTGGTGCTAGAACCAAAGAACGATTGAGAAGTGATGGAAGATGTCTTCTTTTGGAAGAGGTGTTGATTTGTAACAACTTAGAACCAAGGTGTTCAATCTTAGAGATTAGGGGAACTATGATAACAAAGGGTTTAGTGTTAATCACTTCAGGTTTGGACACTTGCATTTTTTATCTTGATATTGGGTTGTGTAATGTATATAATTGAATTGTTGGTGATAGTGCCTATTGGGAATAATTTGTTTTCATTTGACCAAGGCTTACGAGTATCCTTGTTAATTTTAACAACTGTCCCCTCATATTTTGAATATCTTGTCTAACTCTCTAATGGTTCCCTCTAAAATGCTAATACACACTTCCAATTGATTTCCCATAACCTAACCTATCTAGCCCATTGCAGATAATGATGATGCTTTTCTAGCATATTTTCTCACAAGAAAACTAATTAAGGCTTTCCCAAATCTTGTAACCTATTCTTTCATTTCCTAAACATTATGCTTGAGCTCCTCTTGAATGTTTTACAAAGTATGAATTCTTCCTTGTAATTGATCCCCCATGTCAAACCCTTTCAATGCAAGTAACAAATGAATTCAACACTATGGAATAATTTATGCATGATCATGTTGAAAAATGATGATTGGTGGAAGATATGTTATGCATGTGTGTAAGTAAAATGTGTGGATGTGATCTAAAATGCTATAAACAAATTAAGGAAAAAAGCCCTAACACAAATCCCATTTTATTATTTTTTCTACTTTGATTTCCTTATTTCTTTTTTTTTTACTCGACTTACAACCTTTTTGGACTTTTTTAATATATTTTCTCTACAGACTTATTTTATTAAGCATTTTCCCTATAGTGTGACTTTTGGCCTTTTTATTGAAAACCCTAACCATAAAGAACACTATATTTATGACTATGAAAGTAACTTCAATGAAAATTTACCCTAAGCAAAAAATAAGGCATTACAAAGCCTTTAGGGTGCAATGTTGGCCCATCAAAGCCAAGGTTAATGCAAATAGCATAATGGTGCGTTTGAGTTAAAATTACCCCTATTAAGAAGATACAATGTTTTTTGGGACAAAATTAACACTTTAGGCAATGATGTATTATTCATCATCATCTAGTGGTTTGTCGACATTAAGTCATTGATTGGGCAGGATGATGACATACCCAAACAGATTCTATTCCCTTAAGCAGCAATATACACATGTCATTACTTCAAGAAACAAAATGGGCATTAGCCAAAGTTAGACAGTACAATGACTTATTTGGGTGAAATTTTGCTTTGATCAAGACAATATGATGCCTTTCAGGGATAAAAAACAATTGGGCAGGTAATGATGTTCATTTATCACCAGCCAAGTTAATATATGTGTTAAGTCACCATCAGGTAGCATAACAGCATTTTTAGGTTAAATATGGCTTTGTAGGGTGACACGACTGCCTTGTAAGTGGTGATATTCATTTGCCATCACCTTAATATTGATGAAGGTTAGCCATCAGTCGAATAGCATAACATTGTGTCTTGACACTGACATGACGCATGTGGTGATAATGTTCATTCATTATTGCTGACATAACAATGGTTTCTAAGAGTAAAGGATAAAAGTGTTTTCACCGAATGTCTTTATCTCTGAGTCATTCTAACAAGGATTCTATATGGTTTGACATGGTTTAGCACATAGGATTCACTATATAGGTTTGAGTCAACATCTAAATTGGTATGCAAATTGCTCATTTTTTTGGTAAAGATAGCCAAGTCGCCTTGATCCTGCACCCATTGTAGGCTTTGGGAAATAGGTTTGATCCAATGGATGTATTTCCCTACGCAAATATGGAGGGTTACTCACAAGAGACATAGGTAATTTACACCTTAAAAGTTATTGCTATGCTTGTACTCACAAAGGTAGATAGCTCACTTCCTCCTTATAATTGGGACCCTAACCTCACCATGGAGTTTGATGGGAATCTATATGCAAATGTAAGTGCATGGTGTTTATCGAGGAAACAATCAAAACTTTTGTTTTACCCTCATATTACCATCTTTATTTAATTAAATCTATATGGGAATAATGCAGTCCCTGATAGTCACATGGCAAAAATTACAACAAGCAAAAGACTAGTAGACAAAAATGGAAGGGTATTATAGTTAAATAATGACTAAAAATTAAAGCAACTGGGAACCAACTAAGACACAACTAGTTGTAGGCATAACTCTCTTAATTAATCCCTAGTTGAGTCACCAAGTTATCAGCAACAAGCCTCTCACGAAGGAAGTGCGTGCAACTTAAAAGTATTTCTTTATAGGGAAATATCCTCTCGATTGCGATTTTTCCTCTTTTTTGGCATGTTAGGAGCATGAAAGCATAGATTCTTGGCTCTTGACCAAGAAAGGGGACTGTCGGACAAATCATTCATTCAGCTAGTCTTGAGTGGCCACTACGAAGTTTTAAAGAAAAATTTAAATCACGTATGCACCCAAAAAAGTGGGGAACATAGGGAATTTTTTAGTAAAATGTTCTCCACATATTAGTTTTTTAAAATAGGATATTTTATGTCAAGCACTAGAGAGATATCAACACAGAAAATGGCCTTATAATTTTTGAAAAATAATTTTGAAAATTCGAATGCATGATTGTTGTCAATTCTATACCATGGAAGTGTACGTATCGAAACAAGTAATATAGTGATGAATAGAGTACGTTCCCACGAGGAATTGTACTAAGTCTGCTAAGTACTAAATTAACAAAATTTAATCTTAGTCAAATAAATAATTAAAAAAGATTAATTAAAATTTAAATTAAACTAAATAAATGAAATTTAACTGAATAACAAAGAAAATTAAATGAATTTACTTAATCAATAAAAACCTAGGATTGCAATTTCCCTCAACAACTTTATTTGAATTTTATTTTATCCTTTTAACTTTGACTAATGATATTAAGTTGTTAACCTAGAGTTCTAATTTATTTATAAGTATCTTACAATGGTCTTACAAAAATATATCTTTTAATCAGTTTACTATATTCCTATGCAAACTAAATTAAAAGAAACCCATTAAGCTTAGACTCTAATTTGGTTACATATGGCATGCTCGTATATTCCTATCTAACATGCAGATCAATTCATCCTAATAAATGAATATCAAACATATGTCATTCAATCCAAGTCTAAATATAAAATTCCTTTTTCCAAGTTCATTAAGGTTACCAAATCAATCTAATTGGTAGCTAATCAACTAGAAGCATTAAGAACAAGATTGAACAAACAACTCAATGATCATTAAATCAAGAAAAAAAATTAAAATAATTCAAACTACATGTTGAGTTTCATTGTAATCCTAGAAAAATAAAGTTAGCTCAAAGTGATTAAATAAAAAACAAAACAATGAAGTTCCACCATCATAAATATTACAATAAAGATAAAAAAAATTAAGGGAAAAGATAAAACTAAGACTTGTTAAATCTCGATCTTCAACTTCTTCGATCTTTTGTCCTACTGCAAAACCTCGATTGTTTCTTTTCTTCTTTAAGACTAATAGCCATGAAGTATCTAGGGATGCCCTGCCAAACCTAAATATAAGGATCCTATTTATAGACAAAACCCTAAAATAGAGAGATTTGATTTGCAAGTAACTTGAGCATATTTTTGGAAGTTTCCAACTTGGAATCACCTTGCTTTGTTGAGTCCACTTTCCCTCTTTATTAAGTTGTTATATTTTTGGAAGCTCTTTAGGATTTTGACCTACAAAAATAGGAAAATTATTTAAATAACTAAATAATTAAAATTTAAGGAAAGCAAATAGAACTAAATTAAAAACTGCTAAAAATAAAATATTACTAAATTAAAAAAACTACTAAATAGGAATAATATTTAAATAAACATCTCTAAGACCTAGTTTATTTAATATGCATAATGAGACTAAATAACTCTATTTTATAGGGTTATCACACCCCCAAACTTAAGATTTTGCTAGTCCTTGAGCAAAACAAAAAAACAAAATCGACTAAATAAAACAAAACACAAATTAAAATGAATGCATTCGAATGATGATTGCCTTAATTTTCCTCAAAAGTCATCTCAATATCTCAACCCAAGGTAGATATAAGCAAAATTTAAATTCAAGCTTCAATTCAATCATAAATCTCAATGCTTTGGATGGATTTTAGATGTATGTGTAAATAATCCCTTTATAAATCAATTACATGCAAACTGAATAAATTTATGCCAATGTAAATCATGAATTAATACCAGATTCTCATATTTTTGCTTTTCATCTCTCTCTCCACTAATGTACACCAACACCTCATCAAAGATCATGTAGGACTTTACTTAGCTTGTAATGTAAGGATAGGGTAAGGGTAGGATAGGGGATATATGTCGGCTTAATTCACCCATAAACACTTTTCATTGTACCAAATCTTTTATTAAGCCTTTTGTAACACTTTGAAGCACATACACTTTTTTTTGCTTTTTTTTTCATTTTTTTATTTACACACTTTTGTGTGTTTTTTTTTTCATTTTTTCTTTTTTTGTCATGCTTCATCAATACAACACAATTCAAACATGGCTCATTATATACACATATATATTTTTGAAACAATTTCATGCTTATGCCTATGTAGTGAAGGTTGATCTTGGTCTTTCTTCTTAGGCTAGGGTAAAAAAAATATGTGTTAATCAAAAGAAAAGGATGTATCAATTAGGCTCAAATGGGGTAATTAAGGATTATTATATAAAGGTCAGCTTAGAAAGGCTCAAACGGTCTAAAGATGGCCTAAACATTTCTTTAACTTAATGTTGTGAAGAATTTTGCCTCAAAAGAGAATCAAACAAATTCTAGGCCTCTAGATTTAATTGTAATTTACATCAGCATAAACATTCTTCAAATAAGCAATACAAAGCAATGAAAGAGATCAAATTTTCAAAATTTTTAAAAATCACATTCTAACAATGAGAAAAACAAAAAAATCTACTAACTAAATTAAATCATGCTTATATTTTCCCAAGAATCAAGATAAATTAATAAATAAGTTCTCATCATTGGATAAGGATCCTATCATATTAAGCGTAAACATTTTAATAAAAATAAAAGAAACTTTTAAAGATGCAAATGCATGAAAGCTAAATGCAACTTATCCCTCTGAACTTTACTCATTCTAAAACACCCCCGAACTTAAACAAAGCATTATCCCCGATGCATAAAAATAAAAAAAAGTCTTAAGACAAGAATACTCCTCTTTCATTGGATGAGGTGGTACATGAGAGTGTTTAAGAATCAATATCCTCTTCCTTGTTCTCATCTTTGCCAAGTTGCTCAATATGAGGTAGATATGGTGGTGAAGGCATTCGAGGGCAATTTGTCAAGTTGAAGCCCTGTTGATTCCTGAAAAAGTGGAGCATCTACTTCATGGCTTGATTACATTCCATTTGATAAGCCATTTGTGTTTCAAGGTTAGCTAAATATTGATTGAATGTTAGTCCTTCTCGATGTTGGCTCGATCGTGGTGGAGTGGGTGAAGAACTAGCACTAACATTTGTTGGCCGAGTAGGTACTTCGTGACCACCCATTTTACTTTTCATGCTATAATCAATGGCTGTCTTTGGGTGGAACAGTTCTTCAAATTCTTCCTATTGAACATTTGCTTTGCCACACAAGGAAGTAATCAAGGATGGGAACCATAATCCCTCTCTCGCTGACTATGCCGTATGAATCATTATTGAATGGATAAGTTTGTCAATGTTTATTGACTTCCTGGTAAGGATGGAATAGAGAAAAATTGCTCTATCTTTGGTAACATCACTTAAATGCTTACTAGGAAGTAAATTAGTAGCTGTGAAATGCAACCAAATCTTACCATTCTGATATAATGCATTAGATTTAAAGGATATGAGTTCACCTTTAGACATATTCCATTATGTGTTGGGCTTGTAGAGATAGTCCTTCACTTCATCTAGATCTATATTGCCTTCTAGGAATTATGAGTACTCATTATGAAGAATGTTATGTGTGTTATAAAAAACATTGATGGCTTTACAATTTATTAGTACCCAACGTTCATGAACAAAAACTTTATTACTTGTTCGTTCACACACATTAGCGTAAAATTCACGAACAATAGCTAAAATAGTAGAATTAGGAGGTTTAAAAAAATTTTTCAATCCTCTAGAAGTTATGATATTCTTAATAGCTGGATAGTTTCTAGGAATTAAATTAAAACCTTTTTATGCAATTGGGATTTTCACATCCCATGCTTGGGTAAATCATTGTAAAGCATCTTCGAACACAAATTTTTATTGACCATAGTTGTCACTAGAAATTGTTTTAGTTTTTTTTGGTGCCATCCTTTTCACTACAATAGGCAAGCTTGAGCATACCCACAATTAACTAAATGATGAGGAAAATTCAAACACCCCCAGCAACTTTTTTTTAACAAAGCATAAGCTCAAAATT
Organism: Adansonia digitata; assembly: GCA_029448705.1. Classification (NCBI taxonomy): domain Eukaryota; kingdom Viridiplantae; phylum Streptophyta; class Magnoliopsida; order Malvales; family Malvaceae; genus Adansonia; species Adansonia digitata. The sequence goes on along the minus strand of JAQSVH010060268.1, from coordinate 15,565 downwards.
AATCACTCACTGATCTATATATCAAACAATACCCATTATACAATTTCCAACAATCACCATCATCCAATTTATAAGATTTGAAATAAGATTAGTTAAGACAATAAAAGTCTAATAAACACCATAAATGAATGCTCATATTCAAAATCTCAATAATTTTCCAGAATATAAAAATTCAAATTAGCTAAGAAGAACTTACCCGTTTAAAAAATCTATTAAAATTCATGAAACTCACTTACTTAAAGTGTGTTGGATGGCTTTTAGAGAGAGAAAGAGAGAGCATAAATCCTCTTGAAAATCTTACTCGAATCCTATTTAAAGCAAAAAATCATAGAGATAAGAGTTAAATTCAAGAAATTTAGTGTTTTAGATGATGATTATGTTGGTGGGTGAGTGTTTTGAATGAAGAGCAAGAGTGTTAGAAGGGACAAGAATGGGTTTTGAGTTTTTGGGGTTTTCTTTAAGTAAACAACAAAACAAAGAAAAGAATTTTTGGCTAGCACTACAGCGCCAAGACTTTTGGGGCACTGTAGCACCCAGGTTTTAGGGTTTTCTCTTTTTTTGGCTAATGCTGTAACGCCGAGCCTTAAATTCCCTAGACATTGCAGCACTAAATGCTGGGCAGTATGGCATCCCACTATAATGATTTTTTTGTTTTTTTTGTTTTTTTTTAAATAACATAAATGAACATTATAAAATAAAAATATTAAAAAAAAAGAAACTTGGGTTGCCTCCCAAAAAGCATCTGATTTATAGTCATAGACTTGACTATTCTTTTTATCATTTTAGGTCGGTTAAGATGATTAAGGACTTTTGGCGATCAAATCCACTTCCCTAATAATGTTAAATTCTCTGCCCATTAACTTTGAAACTCCGATTGAAACTTTCATCGACAATTTTCACAATGCCGTATGGGTACACTTTTGTGATTTTGAAAGGTCCAGACCATCAAGACTTGAGTTTTCCTAGAAATAACTTCAAGCGAGAGTTATAGAGAAAAGCATATTGACCTGGCTCAAACTTTAACTCATGAATCTTCTTATCATGACATCTCTTTATTTTTTTCCTTGTAAATCTTGGTATTTTTATAAGCTTGAAGTCAAAATTCTTCCATCTCATTCAGCTACAACAATCACCTTTGACTAATGGCATGAAAATCAAAATTCAAATTCTTGATTGCCCAATATGCTTTATGTTCAAGCTCTATTGGCAGATGACAAGCTTTACCAAAAACTAATTTATATGGAGACATCCCAATATGTGTTTTATAAGTAGTTTGGTATGCCTATAATGCATCATCCAATCTCTTAGACTGATTTTTTCTTGTTAGACTGACTGTCTTCTCCAATATCTTCTTGATCTCTTGATTTGACACTTCAGCTTAACCACTTGTTTTGGGGTGATATGCTATGGCAATTCTATGTTTAACCCTGTATTTAGCAATGAGAGCTTCAAAATATTTTTTCCAAAAATGTGAACCTTCATCACTAATAATAGATCTTAGTGTGCCAAATGAAGTGAATATATTCTTCTTCAAGAAATTCAGTACAGCCTTCAAATCATTGGTTGAAAAGGCAACTACTTCAACCCATTTCGAGACGTAATCTATAGCAACTAGAATGTAAAGATTAGTGTATGAGGAAATAAATGGTCCCATAAAATCAATACCCTATACATCAAAAATCTCTACTTCTAGGATGTTGTTGAGTGGCATCTCATTTCCCCTTGATATGTTGCCTACTGTTTGACACCTGTCACATCTAAAAACAAATTGGTGAGCATCTTTAAAAAGAATTGGCCAATAAATGCCTAATTGTAGCACTTTCGCCATAATTTGTTCTCTTCCAAAATGCTCGCCATCATCTGATGAGTGATAATACTCCAAAATATTTTCTATTTCTTCTTTGGGTACACATTTCTAATAATTTGATTTACACATTGCTTAAACAAGAAAGGTTCATCCTAAAAGTAATACTTAACATCATGTAAAAACTTTTTCTTTTGTTAAGAATTTAAATTAGGGGAAAAACTTTGCTTACAATATAATTGACATAGTCAGCATACCATGGTAATTTTTTTTATTTACCTAAAAGAGCTACTTATCAGGAAATGTCTCATTGATTTGGATGGAATCACCAACATTTGCCCTATTATCTAATCTTAAGAGATGATCTGCGACTTGATTTTTCATTCTCTTTCTATCATGAATTTTTAAATCAAATTCTTGCAAGAGTAGTATCCATCAGATCAGTCTTGGTTTGGCATCTTTTTTTTTCAATCAAATACTTAATACCAGAATGGTTAGTATAAACAATAACTTTAGTGCCCACAACATATGATTTGAATTTATCAAAGGCAAATACTACAGCATGTAATTCTTTTTCAGTAGTATACTCTATTTGAGCATCTGTTAAAGTTTTGCTTGCATAGTATATGGGATGCAAAACCTTTTCTTTTTTTTGTCCTAATACTGCTCCAACTATAAAATCATTTGCATCACACATGAGTTCAAAAGGAAGTTCCAACTTAGGACAATAATAATAGGAGCAGAAACTAATCTTTTTTTCAATCCTATACAAGAGGCTAAACATACATCCTTAAAATTAAATGGTACCTTTTTCTCTAGGAGATTACAAAGTGGTTTGGAGATCTTTGAGAAGTCTTTGATGAATCTTTGATAAAATCTGACATGACCGAGAAATTTTTGAATTCTTTGGATTGAAGTTGGAGGTGGAAGTTTTTCAATTATCTCGATCTTTGCCTTGTCTACTTCAATACATCTTCCTAAAACTAAATGTCCTAAAACAATGCCTTCTTGTACCATGAAATTGCATTTTTCCTAATTATTAACAAATTTGTTTTTTCACATCTTTTTAGCACCAAACCTAGATTGTGCAAGCATTCATCAAAAAAGTTTCCAAAAACTAAAAAATCATCCATAAATACCTCTAAGAAATTTTCCACCATGTTAGAAAATATAGCAATCATGCATCTTTGAAAGGTTGCTGGAGCGTGACAAAGTTCGAATGGCATTCTCTCAAAAGAAAAAGTCCCATTAGGGAATGTGAAAGTAGTATTCTCTTGATCTTTCGATGTTATGGCAATTTGATTGTATCCTGAATAACCATCTAAGAAATAATAAAACTCTTTACCAGCTAACCTGTCAAGCATTTAATCAATAAAGGGTAAGGGAAAGTGATTATTCCTAGTAGTTTTTTTAAGTTTCCTATAACCCATGCAAACTCGCCAACTGGTAATTGTTCTTGTTGGAATTAGCTAAATATTGTCATTTGAAACCATGGTCATCCCTCCTTTTTTGGGCACACATTGGACTACACTCACCTAAGAACTATCAGAGATGGGATAAATTATGCCAGCATCCAACTAGTTGATAATCTCTTTCTGAACCACATCTTTCATGATGGGATTAAGTCGGCATTGATGCTCTATTGTGGTCTTATTATTGTCTTCAAGGAGGATTTTATGCATGCAAATTGAAGGACTAATCCTTTTAATATCGCAAGTGACCACCCTCATGCTCTAATATGTTCTCTGAGCACTCCAAGTAATCTATCTTCCTATTAATCATTAAGGGAAGATGAAATAATAATAGGCAAAATAGTCTTTTGGCTAAGAAAATCATACCTCAAATATAGAGGGAGTTATTTAAGCTCTAGGAGAGATGGCTCTTTGATGGAAGACTTGGTTGGCATATTAGATAAAGGTCCTAAAGTCTTGAATCTAGAATTAGATCTAGTTGAATATGGTGAATTGAGCAACATCAAACACTCGATAAACTCTTCATCAATACCTTTGAAAGTTGATGCTAGTGTTGCTTCTAAAGAGTTAGTAGGATAACTTTCTATAAAAACTTTATTCATTGCCCTATCTACTAAATTTACTACAAAACAGTCATCAGATTCATTAGGAAATTTCAAAGATTTGAAAACATTAAATGTTACCTCTTGGTCTTGAACTCTCATGGTAAGTTCGCCTTTTTGTACATCAATGAGAGCTCTACCAGTTGCTAGGAAAGGTCTCCCAAGAATGATGGGTATTTCCCAATCTTCTGTCATGTCAAGAATTATAAAATCAACTTGGAAGATAAATTTATTAGCTTTAACCAAAACATCTTCAACAATGCCCCTCAGATATATGTAGGATCTGTTTACTAATTGTAAAGTGACTGTTGTGGATTTTACTTCTCCTAAAGCTAGATTCTTGTAAATAGAAAGAGACATCAAATTTATACTTACACCAAGATCACATAATGCCCTCAAAAAGAATTGATTCCTAATGGTACATGGAATAGTAAAACTTCTTGGACTTTGAGTTTAGGTGGAAGTTTCTTTTACAATATAGCACTGCACTACTTAGTAAGTGCACCAGTCTTAAATTCTCCCAATTTCTTTTTCAGTGAAAAGATATCTTTCATGAATTAGGCATAGCTAGGCATTTCTTCCAAGGCTTCAGTAAAATGAATATTGATATGGAGATTTTTAAATACCTCAGGAACTTTCGAAATTGATTATCAAGTTTTTGCTTTTGAAGACGTTGTGGAAAAGGTGGTAGTGGATAACCTTGAGGTTCTTGTTATATGATCTTGTTAGCTTCTTTTTCACCCTATTCTTTTTTTTGGAACTTTCTGATTCTTTTTTGGTATTCTCTATCTCTCTTCCATTCCTGAGTGTAATAGCCTTGTAATGCTCTTTTCTATCTCTTTTCGGATTGGGTTCAGTGTTATTTAAAAGCATTCCCAGTGGATAATTATTAATGGAGGAAGCAATCTGCCCAACTTGTGTTTCAAGATTCTTGAAAGATGTTGGTAAGGTCTGAATGATATTGTCTGGGCTTTCACTTTTTGCCCTCAACTCCATAAACACATTTTCTATTGATGGCTTTCTTTCTTGAACTGAAACTTGGGGTTGGTGAAGAACCTGAGCTTGCTGAGAAAATCCAGGTGGAAATGCTTGCCTATTTGCAGTTGAAGGTCCTTGGTTATCATTCCAAGAAAATTTTGGATGATTTTGCCACCCTAGATTATAAGTATTTGAATAAGGGTTATTCTACTGCCTATTATAATTTCCAACATAGTTCACTAATTTAGCATAATTAGAGCACTGTTTAGTAAAATGTCCATCTCCATATAATTCACAAGCCACAAAAGAACTTAGAACTGACTGTACGTTCATAGCATCTAGTTTCTTTATGAGTGCAACAAGTGTAGCATGAAGTGAAGTAATGGCATTAGCCTCATGAACTCCTACAACTTTTTTTGGCAAACTTCTTTTAGTGGACCAATGATCATTATTAGATGCCATCTTTTTGAGTAATTCATAAGCTTCATCCAGTGATCTCCCCATAAATGAATCACCTGCAGCAGCATCAATAATAGTTCTTGTCTTACCCATCATTCCATTGTAGAAAGTCTAAACTTGAAGCAATTTGGGAAAACCCTGATAAGGACATTTTTGAAGCAATTCCTTGAATCTTTCTTGAACTTCGCAAAGTGATTCTAGGTCATACTCTGTAAAAAAAGTGAGGCCATTCCTTAACTTTTTTGTTTTGGCTAGAGAGAAATATTTGGCAAGAAACTTTTTAGCCAAGTCATCCCAGGTAGTGATAGAACTAGCTAGAAATGCATTCAACCAACTTTTTGCTTTATCCCGAAGTGAGAAAGGAAATAATCTCAATCTAATAGCATCATCTAAAACTCCATTGTGCTTGAAAGGATCGCATATTTCTAAAGAATTCATAATATGAGCATTAAGATCTTCATTAGGTAAGCCACCAAATTAAACTAAGTCTGAATCATTTGAATGATGGCTGGCTTTATTTCAAAGTTGTTAGCTTGAATGGCAGGCCTCCAGATACTAGAATGACTGCTTTGTGCAAGAGGAACATCAAATTTCCTTAGACACTTTGTATCTTATTCTTCAGCCATTGTATTATTTTAAGTTAAAGCTTGTAAATTCTCCCTTTGATGTCGATGAAAAGTTTTTCAGGTTTTGAGTCAAAAGGGACAAGTTTCAAATTTCTCACTTTTCGCATACAGTAGCCAAAGGTACTTAAAAAAAAGTTTGAAGTAAGATTAAATTTGCTTGGTATTAAAAGATTAAATTTGCTTGGTATTAATATTAGAAAAAATAATTTAGTAAAACAATTCCCCGACAATGGCGCCAAAAACTTGTTGTCAATTTTATGCCACGCAAGTGTATGTATCAAAACAAGTAATATAGTGATGAATAGAGTGTTATTCCTAAGAGGAATTGTACTAAATTTGCTAAGTACTAAAATTAACATAATTTAATCTTATTCAAATAAATATTTAAAAGAAGATGAATTAAAATTTAAATCAAACTAACTAAATGAATTTTAACTAAATAACAAAGAAAATTAAATAAGTTTACTTAATCAATAAAAACCTAGGATTATAATTTCCCTTAACACTTTATTTGAATTTTATTTTATCCTTTTAACCTTGACTAATGATATTGAGCTGTTAACCTAGAGTTTTAATTTATTTATAAATATCTTTCGATGGTCTTATAAAAATATCTCTTTTAATCAACTCACTTTATTCCTATGCAAACCAAATTAAAAGAAACTCATTAAGCTTAGACTCTAATTTTGTTACATATGACATGCTCGTATATCCCTATCTAACATGCAGATCAATTCATCCTAATAAATGAATATGAAACATATGTCATTCAATCCAGGTCTAAACACAAAATTCTTTTTTTCAAGTTCATTAAGGTTACAAAATTAATCTAATTTGTGGTCAATCAACTAGAAGCAATAAGAACAAGATTGAACAAATAACTCAATGATCATTAAATCAAGAAAAGAAAATTGAAATAATTCAAACTACAGGTTGAGTTCCATTGTAATCCTAGAAAAATAAATTTAGCTTATAGTGATTAAATAAAACACAAAACAATGAAGTTCCACTATCATAAATATTGCAATAAAGATAAAAACATAAAGGGAAAAAAGAAAACTATGAATTGTTAAATCTCAATCTTCAACTTTTTTGATCTTTTCTCCTATTGCAAAATCTCGATAGCTTCTCTTCTTCTTTAAGACTAATAGCTAGGAAGTATCAAGGAGTGCCCTCCCAAACCTAAACATAAATATCCTATTTATAGGCAAAACCCTGAAGTGAAGAGACTAGATTTGCAAGTAACTTGAGCATACTTTTGGAAGTTTCTAACTTGAAATCACCTTACTTTCTTGAGTTTACTTTCCCTCTTTATTAAGTTATTATATTTTTGGAAGCTTCTTAGTGTTTTGATGTAAAAATAGGAAAATTATTTAAATAACTAAATAATTAAAATATAATGAAAGCAAATAGGACTAAATTAAAAATTGCTAAAAATAAAATATTACTAAATTAAAAAACTACTAAATATGAATGACATTTAAATAAATATCTCTAAGACCTAGCTAATTTAATAAGCATAGTGAGACTAAATAACTCTATTCTATAGGGTTATTAATGATGACCATCACAAAGGAAATGTGTTAGTAAGATGATAAATAAGATAATGTCGCATAAAATAAACCACACAAAACAATAAAAGAGAATGAGGTGGGATAATCAAAATGTATCTCGTAATTATCATTAATTATCTTTAAATAATCGAGTTCACAATTTTAGAGATGTGTTGGGATCCATTAACTAATCAAGGTGTGAAAACTGGGTTTGAATATTGAAAAGTTTGAAGGAAATTCAGCTAGAGAAATTTTGATTTTTTAACAACTTTGGGAAAGATAAGATTGACAAATTTAAATTGATGAAATTAACTATTTCTTGATAATTTTTGAAAAATAAGGTTGGAGTATCCCTATGGAAGACGAGGTTGGAGTATCCCCATAGGTGAAAACTTTAGTAAGTTTTGAATTTGAATGAAGTTTATCGAAGTGGGGTTGGAGTATCTCCTTGGAAAATAAAGTTAGTGTATCCCAATGCAAACTTCTATGACTTTGGAAAAATGGGCTTGAAAAACTTAGATTGATAAGGATTCAATAATTTCTTGACAAATGACATCTTCACAAATTCTTAACCAAAAGGTGATTTTTGGGAAAATTATCTGATGGTTCAAAATAGCCTAAACAGAACATAAATCACTGATTCCAGGAGTTCTAGATAACGTTGGTTCAGAAAATCATAACTTTCATATCCGAAATGATCTGAAGGCAAACAGGATACTGTTGAAAAGGTAATTTGATGCTTTCCTCAAGAAAATACAATAAAATTTGTAAAAAATGTCAAGGATTCAAAAATGATTTTTCAAATTTTAGGGTAAAACAAGAGTTTTTTTTATTTTCTCAATTTTTTTAGGCTTAAACTCAGGACACAGACATTAGAATGTCCATGGTAGAAAGGAATGAGTGACATAGGCTTCACGAGCTCATCTATACAACCCAGAATAGTTTGGGGCGATGAGACATCCCATTGACCATGTCACAAACATAATGACTCTAGGCAAAAGTTAAGATAGAAGCAACTTTGGACGATAAAAAAGGATGTTTTAGTTTTGAAAACAGAATATTTGGCCTTAATAACCTTTGAATCCAAACATAAAGACTTGATTTTTTTTCTAATAAGATAAAAAAACCTTAAGTCCATGTTAATCCTTATTTATTAAGGCTAAAATGCCTTAACTTGAGGAAGTTTTGAGCAAATTAGATTTTGACAGGCAAGCATCTTGACAAACATGTTATGAACAAAGTATGATATACATGAAAATGAGCATGGATAGCATGTTTAAACAAACAAAAATGGCATTTTGACATGCAAAAGATGGCAAAGATGTAAGGAAATGGCAAATAAGATGCATGGAAATATTAGCTTCATGTATCTTAACAAAAGTATTATGAACTAAGTATGGCATGCGTTATAGTGAATGTAAGCAACATATTTCGACAAGTAAAAATGGTATCTTGATATGTAAACGATGATAATAATGAAATAAAAGGACTAATAAGGTGCATGGAAGTGCTAGCTTTATGAACAACATCAAGAGTTGCTATAGAAGATGATATGAACATGTTTAAACAAGAAGTTTGCTAAATTTTTAGAACAACATTAAAACATGTTGTTAAGGCAAATCAACTACATAAACATGGTGAAACATGGCAAGGAAGTTAATATAACACCAAAAATCCTAGGTTTACCACAAACAAGGCCATAAAATGCATAAGAGTCCTAAGAATAAGGCCACGATCACATGGATATGGCTCTCTAAAATAATGAAAATGATGATAAAAGAAGAACATAAGATGAAAATAAGACAAAAATTATACCAAGTAGCTTTAAACCTTGCTTTAGACCTTGAGCAAAAAATTTGTTAACTTTAAGCCCACTTTTTCCCTTTTTTTTGCTATTAATTAGCAAGAAAAGGGTGGCCAAAATGAGCTTAAAGAATGTGCTACCAATAGAAGGAAGGTTTAAGCTGAAAAAAAGGTAGAATAGATTTAAAGGTTTTTTTTAGTGTTAGCTTTGAGAAGCTACAAGAATGAAAGGTTTTTTCAAAGGATAATGGTTAAGAAAAGTTTTTTGGAGGGTATTTTTTTGTGTTATAAAATGTTTAAAAATGTTTTTGTGTAGTCTGTTCAGTTAAGAATTTTAGCTTTATATGATCATGTGAATTACAGAAACCATATGCAAAAAGCAAGAGCATTTTAAGGTATTACATGTACCTTATGTATGGACAAGGTACTATGCTTAGTTGGCCACTAAATCCATTGGCTAGCTCAACAAAACAGTGGATCAAGGCCATTTTTAGCAGCTAAGCAATAAGAAAGTCCTAGGTTGCCCTTTAAGAAATTGAATTAAGTCATATAAATATTCTTTACCATGGCTATTTGGGCCTAAAAATTTTATGAAAACCTAATTATAAGACCAATGCTTAGGCTTACTATGAATTTGGGTGATTTTTGATGCCAAAAACATGGTCTAATTCATGTTTTAATGTCATGGTGTAACGAGGTGAAATGGCATGAACTAGGCATTTTAACCTCAGAATATCAATACTTGGAGCAAATTTTTTGCTCTAGGTATTGATATAATGAAGTTAGTATCACTACTTAGAGGCTCGTATCAATACTAGCACTTTTTACATCTATCTTGACTAGCGAAAATGGATTTTTAAGCTACGTGAATCTCAGTATTGATACAAAAGGCCTATGCACTAATATAAAAGCACCTACATAGATGCGTAACTCTTTTATATCGATACAACATGTGAAAATTTGAATTTTTAGGATATGGAAGCCTTGTATCAATACCTAATGTTCTTTTATCAATACTTACTCAGTTAAATATGGATTTCATGAATCTTTGGCTTTTAAACCTTTTACCATGGCTAGGAATAATAGGGGACTGATCCATATTTGTTTGTACAACCTTGGTGACACCTTGAATAATGGCCTTTGATGCCTCTTTTTTACATTTTTCTTTAATACAATCCCTAAGCATTTTAAACCTTCCCAAAAAAATTTCCTCTAACATTTTATCGCCTAACAATGCCTAGAAACATGGCATCCGACAATCATCCTTAATTTTTATTTTTATTTCTTTAATTTTGTTACCTTTTAATTAAATCTTGAGATGCTAGAAAATTAACTTGAACAAAATGGGGTGTCTACAATAGCTATCGAATTTAATTTTTTTAGTTGCAAATTTCAGTGCTTGAGGGATAGGAGCAGTGTTCTTTTGCTAAATTTCATTTCTTGACGCAGTAAGGGCATAACATTTGCCACTCTGAGTTAGATGGCTCACCCCAAGAAGTCAACGTTTGGTACTTGTTAACTAGATTTTTCAGTGACTAAAGCTTTGCTTTAATATTTTTAGGGAATTACCTTGTTGTCTTTATAAGGGAAAGGGGATAAAAGTTGAATAATCATCTTTGGCATGGGCTGAAGAGGGGTAGCTTCGATACTTGGTTAGTTGTCAAAGAAGACCAATGGCCTTCCAACCCTTTAAGGAGGATTATTTCCATCCCTTTTTTCTGGTGTTAATATATTGATCTCATTTGTTAACTTGGTATGTGAGGCTTGCTTTTATCTAGAATTTAATGCTACCCTCATTCATTATTCTTTAAACCATAGCGTGAAACTCTTTCCATGTTTGAAAAGTATGGCCATAAGCAGTATGGAAATAATGAAAGTCATAAGCTCTTTCTTCTATCCTTTCCCTATTAACCAGTTTGACTTGTACTAGAATTTGCCAAACTAGATTCATTGGCGTCTAAACTTTCTCTATGGTTTTTATGATCTCCTAGTCATCTTCAATACCCATTCAATTCTCATCTGATTTACTATGAACTTCAGATAAGCTGGTTCTAACACTAAATTTTGACCATTATTTAACCTTGACCTTTTATTTTGTTCTTAAAATTATCTCTTTTTTTTAGTCACTTTTCATGGCCTTATTGATAATTCCATACAATAAAAATACATCTACAAAGTTTCTTGTGATACTTTTTACTTTTATCTGAAAATAAGGTGATTGTAATTTACTGGTCGAGTTAATCAGTCAACTTTTTTTCTATCAACAAGGGGTGAATTTGCACATCTTCTTTCATGCACCTTAGAGTGTACTACTTAAAGCTTTTATCGGTTCTCTTTTCCAAGCTTATGAGAGAAAAATAATTTAAAACTCAATCGGCATTAGGTCTTTCTTCATCTATGGCATTAATGATGAATGCCTTCATCTCGCTCCTTATAGAACTCGATTTTGAATCGATTTATCATCTTTTAGACCATTTATAGGAAAAATGGGTAGTCCTCAGAGTGTGCCCATAACTACAATAGCAGTAAAATAGTTTAGTGGTTTTTTCACCCTAGTTTTTTATATTTAACACTATTTTAGCTTTCATAAAAGCTTGCCATATCTTACTTATTAGATTCCTGACCTCTTTGATTTTTTTTTAACCTAGCAACCTTCCTATCGATCATAGCATTCACTCTTGGCTCCGCATGGTTAGAAAGCAAATTGGCTCTAATATTAGGTCTAAGCCCTTGTTCGAACTTAATCACACTTTTTTCTAGCATGCTCTGCACCTTTCTCTTAAACAAGGTTTAATTCTCAACAAGTGACCTTATGCTCCAGCATGGTACTCATAATAGGCATTTTCATCATAACATTTAGGACATGGAGGAGATATTGGGTTTATGGATACTAGGGCCAGTAGCTAACCCACTAATAGACGAGAGCAAATCTCTTTATAGAAATAAGAAAGTAGCTAAAAGTATTCCTTTTCCTAGAGTGCTTGTTGATTATTTAAAGCTTTTGCATTATTTATGTTATGGGGTTGTGTGCTCTAATCAGTGTTTTAAATAAGATTCACCATAAAAACTCTTTGTTGGAATGAAACTGATAGAATAGACTGGTTATGGCACTAGTGAATAAGGCTTAAAACTTGGATACAACATGTTTGGGAAGTACATACACTGTGTTGGATATAGATTCTGAGTGAACTTAGTAGGACTTTCTCTAATAGCATTCACCTCTCTCCTTTTACGCTTAGCCATTGACTTTTTGGTCAAGCTAGATGATTCTTATTCTGATATCCTACCTTTTATGGTGTTATCAATCATCTCACTTAATATAACCATATCGGTAAAGTTTTTTATGCTATTTCCCACTAGTTTCTCATAGTATAGGTTCAGGAGAGTGTTGACAAACATGATTGTCATTTCTTTCTAGGTTAAAAGAAGGTGAACTTAAGCTGCTTCTTCTTTCAACATTTGAGCATATTGCTTGAAGCTTTCTGAGGCCTTTTTTTCCATATTTATGAGAAAGAGACAATCTGAGGCCCAATCGGATGCATACTTATATTGATCAAGAAAGCAAAGGCCAAATCTGCCCATGTTAGGATTCTTATGGGATTAAGCTCTATATACCAACAGATGCTAGTTAGGCTATCCTGTAAGCAGTAAATTAGTAGCTTTTCATTCTCCTCATATCTAGCCATTTTGCTATAGTACATGTGAAGATGGATAGTAGTAGTCTCATTATAATTTTTAAAATCTGGCGCTTTCATTTTAGGTGGGATAACAAGATTGGAAATTGATCTTAAAGGTTTTAATATCTACAATGCCAAATTTGTTACTTCTTTCGATAGCCTATAAGCACTTTTCTAAAACTGATACTTGTTTAAGTCTTTACCATTTTTTGAAGACCTCTTTGCTTTCTTGCTTCGTTTGTTCATCAAAATCTAGGATTATAGGTCTTGGCGATGAAGAGCCTGCACCCTAAAATCTTAAGCCATAAAGGGTGTCATTGCAAGGTTAATGAAAATAAATGGTTAAGTTAATGGGATCATTGCTACTAGAGGATACCATTTATGTGATGCCTCTTCCTAAGCATTGGTGGCTTGAATACTGTCATTTAAGTTGCTCGCAAGTTAATTGGGTTCTTTTCCCACGTCAATGGTGCTTGTTTAGCATTTTTTCTTCAAAGCCTCAGATAATAGCTTAGTTAATTTTGCAATCTAAGCTTGGAGTTCCTCATTCTTATAGAGTGATTATTCTTCAGACTCTCTATACATAAGTTTCAATCGATCAATACAGATTTAGTGATAATTTTCCATGGCTTTTCGGCCATTGCGAGTGTTATACCAATGATGAATAGTAGGTTCCATGTTTTAGAGCACCTTTACTTTAGATTATTATTGGATTAAACTTTTATGATATGTCATGAGCATCTTTGATAAGATAATGGTGAGTATGCAATAATGATAGTAGATGACTATTAAAGGAGTAAATAAAGCAATAAAAGAATTGGATTAATCATGCAAATGCAAGAGGGACAATTAAATTAGGGGATAGCTTCACCAATAGCATCTTCCATTAAAGCAATAAAATATCTTGATTACACATGATTGCAATTGGCAATGCCTAACATGGTGGGATTGCTTGATCACATATTCCAAGAAATACAACCATTCTTGTTCATGGGTTTCATTAGGTAGGATATCATGTATCAAGGTTTAAGCCACGTCCATCATGTTCTCAACCTCTATGGGCTATCTAAATCTGGTCGATGAGATGTCGATAGTGGTCTTGATAATTTTGGCATGCCTAATTAACCATCTATAGCCATCTTACTTCTACCATTTAGAGGCTCTTACTAATTCATCAACCTGGCCTTTATGAGCTTCTAAGAAATGCCCTAAATTTTGAATTCTAAACATTAGAGTCCCATACTCAACTTGGTTTGCTTTTAAATCTTAGACTCAAGGTTCTGGACGTCCATTTTCTTTTGAAAAGTTGATGTCAGGGCATGGGTTCTAGCAAGCATTTTCCTATTGACCCCATCCTCTTCTTTCTATTAATACGGCTCTATTTTGAGGGTAGCAATTTTTACCTCCCGCTCTATTGATGACTTACCAAGGCGCTGAGACTTGCTTGCTTTACTAAGTGCCACGTAGTCTTTCGTTAGACTCTCAAGATCTGCTTTGAAATTGTTTTTCTCTTTAACAACCTGATTCATTCCACCATTATAGAGATATATGTCCATTTCTAGTTAACCTTTTTCTTCCTTTAAATGAGTGATTTCCTTGGCAAAGTTGCATATACCTAATTTTGTCTAGGTCATTTTCCAATAGTCCCAAATATAAGAAATTAAAGACTTAGCAGCCACCTTAGCCGAGGGTGACCTTCTCTAGATAAACTAAACATTTTTAAGAACTTTCTAGCCATACTCAAATGACCATATGTGTACGTGATGGAAAAAGTGCTATTTTGAACCCTAATTTTAGATGTAAAAGATGAATATTCAGAAGAAAAAATTATTTTGAATATTTTTTTGTCAAATTTTGGAAATCCATTTTTGCGGATGTTACCACAGTTAAATTCTCTATTTTTAGGAAATTTTCAAGAATTTTTCATAAAATTTTAGAAATTGACCATCGTAAATTTTTGCTAATACCTATGTAGTATTTATGTTAATACTCACCTCAAAAAATCAAAAATATTTAAGAAAAAATTTGTATTGGTATTTTTTTATTATTAGGTGTCAAGTTGTTACATTTATTTATTAAATTTAAACTTTTTACCATACCATGAGTAATATACTTATGATATTTTTCTCTTTAAAAATTGTTCTAGATTTCAAGTTTTAATTTTAATTTTCATAAATTAATATTTTAATGAATGGGCTGAATAAAATTTATTTTTATACAATTTGAATATATTTTTGAAATCTTTTCATTTCTAAAATATGGAGTTTTTTACTCTTGAAAATTTTTTGATTGAGTTAATAAATTTTAAAATTCTATAAATATTAAATCATTTGTTTTGAAAATTTAATTTATTTTATGAGTTTTGTTTTTTTTTTTTTACATATAACAATTTTTCTCAATAAGGGTTTTCTAGGGAAATTTTACCAATTTGTAATTTTTAATGGTCTTTTTGAACATTAAATTTGGTTGTTATTAGATTAAATTAGATTGATCATATGAAATTTTATTTCAAATACATAATTTTTAATTTTTACAATTTAATCTTTTTAATTAATTTTTACGGTATAATTTTACATATTATATACAAATAT
>JAQSVH010060050.1:0-12645 GCA_029448705.1 Adansonia digitata | reverse complement strand
TTATATATATGTTAAAGCAACACTAATTACAAATATGCATTATAAAATGGAAGAATATCCAAAATACCTAAATTAAAATTTTTTTCTGTTTGCACTCGATTATAGATTATCTTCACTGTTTTTTTCATTAACACGACAAAATTGATTAAAAGAATCAATAAAAATTTGTGACCGCAAATTCCATGTATGTTTAAATAGCTAAATATGTAATTTAATTAGAAGAAGCGATAAGAACATTTTTTTTGATAAGGCAAGGAATATTATTAAAAGCAAAACAAACATCTATATGTCCAAAACAAACTAATACAAGGCAAACCTTCCCTATGCCAAGAAAGGACCAAACTGATAATAATAACAAAAAGCAAAGACAAAATAACCCTAAAATAATTAGATCAAGTATATTTAAATAACTACATAATTAATTTTTCAAGAAATTAATTTTTCAAGAAATTATAGGCATCAATTTTTGAAGAAATTATAGCATCAATTTCAAATGTTAATATGCATCAAGAAGGAAAAATAATCAGCTTTATTTAAAAAAATGAAAGAGCAAAAGAAATTAATCTTAAAAAAAGAAAGAAAGAAAGTCATGCTAGCCTTGAGTTTCACTTGGAGGCAAGAAACTTTAGAATTCCGATGCCTCTGTAAAGGAAAAGAAAGAGAAAGCAAGGCTTTTGTTATTTTAGGGAAAATAAAGATCAACCTAATTAAAAAGAAGAACTTTGTTCCTAAACCTAAATTCGAACCCCAATCCTAATTTTGATATTTAAACCCAAATTAAACCTAAAACCCCAAATTCTTATTGCAAATCTCAATTTCAATATCCTAAAAATAAAACTAAGCAATAAATTGTCGTAATATATCAAGATATGAATCTCAATGTATCATAGCAAACAACACTTCGAATCATCATAAGGCCTTAACCGGTTAGATAAATCGCTTATCTGAGCCACTAATATTGAAATATGATAGTGATTGGGTTAAAAAGTCACCACCGATCTATTTTGGCTTAAGGTGTGATCGATCACCTATTAAAACCTTTCACTAAAGAGCTACAATACTCTAAAGGAACGATTTATAATAAAGATCTATAGAGTTAGGCTTGGGATTCAATTACACCACAAGAACTCAATCTCTCTCATGATGCCTAATACCATTGTACCAACTAATCAGACGTATCCACATTTGTTTTTCCTTAGTTTCAAACATATATGTTCAACCATAATCCCCTATTTTATTTATTCCAAAGTCAAACAAATATCGATAACAAAAAATGTAATTTGGAACTTTTATTGGGATTAGGTTGAATTTACAACATATTCAGAGCAAAAATCATTTAAAAAGGAAAATTTCTATAAAACCACTTGACTCTAAAATATTCATTTATTGATTTTATTTTAAGTATTTTTGTTAGTTTTAACTCCATTTAAAAGAAATCACAAAAAATAGCACACTTGGACTAAACTGAAAAAAATCACAATTTTAGAAATAGTATTAAATATGAACTTTATTTCTTGGAAACTTTAACGTGAGACACCAGGGACCTTATATAGGATAGTCCTAGACATGTTCACATACTAACATAACTTCCAAAATCAACTCTAAGGCATCCGAATGTCTTGAAATAGTGGAACAAAAATGGAAACAATTGAAATAGGGACATATTTGATCTTTCAAGCTCTCTAAATTTATTCTGGGTTATTCTTATCACATAAAATCCCTAAACTATATTCTATACATGCTGACTCGCTATATTTCCACTAAAAATATTCAAAAGGTATACCAAAAAAATCATTTTAGCTACCATGTAAATTTTGTACTTGGACATAACTGCATCACGTAACATCAGCTCATCTAGAATACCCATTAGATGAGCCATACATGCTTGAAAATTTTATTCATTATACTTTTATCTAAAAATATGATAAAAGTACACAAAATGATTATCCTCATAAAAAATAGTTCATAATATTGAGCAGGCACTGAAATAAAGCCATGTGAATAGCTTATGTTATGAGATTTTACTATATTCATCAAATCATGAAATCAAATGTTTCAATAGCCTATTAAACAGCCTAATCAATGAGGATTATGAGAAAAATACTAAAAGAATTATAAGGTCAACAACCTAATCAAAATATATCTTTTTTATGAGTCTATTATGTTGGACAACTACAGTAGCTCAGACATTACTAATGATCATGAAGCCTTTTGTCATATTTTTAAAACATATTTTCAAATGTTCGAATGTCTAGCAACGAGACCAAATAGAATCTATAAATGTCATATATGAGGAATTAACAAAAACTTCTAAGTGCCATGACCTAGAAACAAAATGACTTTAAACAAACACCATTTGACTTACCTAAACATCACCTAATGACATATATTAATATTCACCAAGTTTTAGACTTAACTAAGAATATCTAAACACTTAAAAATACTTTTATTTTGCTCCAAATTAGTTTTAATTCAAGCTAGTTTATTTAATATGCCCAAGCTACTAATTAAAGAGCTTGTTAAACAAAGTAAACTTTGATTCACCTATTGATTAAGTGAACCATTGTTTGTTCTTGAGGGATCTTTTTATGAAAACAATGTTTTATTCAACCTAAACATCCTATTATGCATTTAATCAAATGCATAGAATATTAACCTATAATGTTTGTAGATACCTTATTTCATCTAGGCCATCCAAGCCATCATTAGAGGTATCAGAAGTCATTATTTTAAGCTCTATAGATAAGCATAAGTTAATTTCCTATCATTTCTAACCAAGGACAAGTAATTAAGAGAGCTAAAGGTAAATACAAGTCATATTGGTGCATAGGTATCAAAACCAACACATTGCCAAAATTCAAATTTTCAAATTTCGTATTGTTACAAGCGGGTTTGGTATCAAGACCTAAGGTGTGGTCTCGATACTTAGTGTGTTTGTATCAATACAGGCCTTGGTACTAGCTAAAGTTATGGTTTTGGGTAAAATATAAATATATACAAGCAAGAGTATCGATACAAAGCCTTGAAGTATTGATAAAGGCTTCTATGTCTCAATACCAGAGATAATTTTTTACTCTTAGTATTGATACACACTTTCTTATATTGATACATACTAAGGCATTTTTGCCCAGTTTGAGCCACTTTTAGCCTTTGCATCATTGATCTAAAAATTTGATTCAAACCTGGTTTTTCCCTTAAATTCATTAGGATTCATATCAAGCTTCAACTTTAAGCTTATGATTGGATTCAAACAAATTTTTAAGGCCCAAATAGCCTATGACAAAAGATATTTTCATAAAATATATGGTCTGTTAATGGGCAGGCTTGGTTTTTTCCAGTTGCAGACTATTATAGCCTTTCTGCACCACTATTGTGCATGGTAGAACCAATGATAATAAGATCAGCTAAGCATAGCTTTTGGTATTGCCTCCTACTACATGAGGGAAAATCCCATAATACCTTTACTTTTTGCTCATAAACATTGGCTGCACACACCTCATATGAAGGAGCCAATCTTGGCTCTGCAAAAAAAGCCCACATAGATCTTCTCATCTTGTTCTCAGCCATTTCGATGGAAAAGAAAAGCCTCCAGCAACCTCCAAACCCAAAACACTCCTAAAAGTACTATTATGTTGACTTTTAATCCTTTACTAAAAACTTTATTAACATTACTCCTCTAAACCCCTAGCATAAAACCTCTTAAAATTCAACCTTTCACATACTTTTATCCTTGAAATCTTTCTTCATCAACATTATAACCAAAATGCTTCTTCTTTTCATCCTTTTCTTGCTAAACAATAGTAAAGAGAGGAAATAAATTGATTTAGAGTCACTGCTTCAAGTAAAACAGAAAGTCCAACGTTTTTTGGTATATTTTCTCTACCTTGCTTCATTTATTTTCTGTTTTTATCATTTGCATCATTTTAGTAATGCCAAGACAATTCTAGAGTTCTCGTCCATTATTGTAGCCTTAGTTGTGGTAGTTTTAGGGCCTTCATGATCTTTTATGCCTTAATAGTGCTTAGGTGATCAAACATGCTTCTTATTATTTTTCCCACCAAAGTAGTCCTTTTCCATACACCTTTCACATGTTTCATCCACCATCACACTCTCAACGTATGTTTGAATCTTCTTTCTAACATGTTTTCGGACATATTCATGTATTTCCTTGCCTTTTAATGAGTTTTATGACATAAAAATTTTGTCTTGGAAATTCTAGCATGCTTTTCTTTGCTCAAATATGATCACATCATCTCCCATAACATGGTCTTAGATACCATCTCCACGTATCTTATTTCTCACCTCCTTGCACTTTTGTCATCTTTTCTATGTCAAAATATCATCCCCCACTTTTTTAAATATGTTATTCATGTTCCTCGTTATGTATATTGCATTATGTTTGAAATATTTTGGTAAAAAATGTTCTTGTTTAAAAAAAATCTAATTTTTAAAATAAATCCCCATGCTAAGTCTATGCTACCTCCAAAAGATGAAGACTATCATGGATTTAATGTTTACACAAAATTAGTCTTCCAATCTTACGGAGAAAACATTTCAAACCTAGATTCAGGGTGAAATAAGTTTAATAATGCTATTATTCAAACAAAAGTGACTTTTCTAGTTGATTAAAAGTATTAACCCTTGATCTTGAGCTTAACACCATCATTTATGGCATGGTCAGTGGGCTGTTTCATCGTTTCAAGTTACCATGGGATTAGGAAATGAATTCACAATGCCGACATCATTCTTTTTTCTGTGTCACAGATATTTAGATGTTCATGGCTTGAGTTTGACCCTAAGAAACTTGAAAAATCAAACAAATATTGTTTTTGCTCTGGTAGCACCATAGTCCAAATTTGAAAAATTATTTTCAAACCAGGAATGATTTTTCTAGAATTTTCTAATATTTTTCCTTAAGGGGCATCGAATTACCTTTCTAAAGGTGTCTCATTTGCCCTCGGATCATTCTAAATAAGGGAATTATGATTTTTTAAATATTTGCTATCCAAAACCTTAAGTTAATACATCATATTCTGTTTAGGCCATTTTAGCTCGTCAAATGATTTTTCTTTATTATTTAAATATTTTCCCAAAAAGTTTGTAAAATTCCCTATCTGAAAAAGCATTGTTTATGACTTTACAATCCTAAGTGAGTCTGGAATGATTATTAAAAGTCCATGTCTTTTCCTTTTTATATGCTGCCAATGTCAAAACAAGCCTAATTTTAAAAATTAATTCCACCTAGAAAAGAATTTTTTAGGATTTTAGAAATATTTTTATGTTAGTTCACATCGAGTTACCGTTCCAATGGTGCCTAGTTTACCCTCGAAGCCTTCAAAGGAACCTAAAATAAATTCAGGAAGGGAGATAATGTGATATTGTCCCTTGTTTTTTAAAATCAAAATTAACCCTATCTCCTGAATCGCAATCATTAAGATGTTGGAACTTCTAGACATGCATATGATTGACTCCCCCATAATACAAGTCCTTTAGGCTCGGATCAAGGCTTAAGACAAGAATATATTTTATTGGGATCCTTGATTTCCTATTTTCAATATACCTTTTTCTTTTAAAACATAAAAATTTTCTTTTTTAAGGATACTCTAATCCCACTATTCTGAAAGGATACTCTAACCCCGTTCTCTACTAAAAAACTTGAATTTTCTCTCTTGGATTTATCCAAGATTCCTATTTATTTTTTTACATCATCACAAATTTTCATTCTTGGGGATATTCTACGCCCACCACACCGAAGGGATACTCAAACCTTTTTCTCTGCTAAATAATTGAATTTCCTGTTTCCAACTTATTTAAGATTCCTAATTATTTTTTCAAATCGTCAAAAACTTTCATTTTTAGGGATACTCTAACCTCACGACTCCAAGGAGATACTCCAACTCGTTTTCCACTAAAAACTTGAATTTTTTCTTTTAGATTTACTCTAGATTCCTAATTATTTTTTTAAGTCATTAAAAACTTTCATTCTGATAAATACTCTAACTGCACGACTCTGAAGGGATACTTCAACCCTATTTCCACTTAAAAATTCAAAAAGTTTCTTCCCTCTGGATATTCCAAATTGTTTTAATTAAAAGCCTTTCCTTCCTCAAATTACCATTCAGTCTAAACACATCTAAAAATTGTCATTTCGGTTATTCTTCAATAATCAAAGACAATTATGAGATATATTATGATCGTTCCCTCTTTTTTACCTTTTTGTGAGTGATTTTTTTTATGATATTATTACTATCTTTTTCATCTTACTAACATGTTTCCGTTTTGTATCGGTCACGCATTTATATTTAAAATTATTTAAATATTTCATAAGGCAAAGTTCCATGTTGGTCTAACGCAGAATATCTGAATTTTAAAATTTAATCCAAAAATTATTTTCATCAAAAATCCTTATGCTCTTTATGCCTTCATGGCATATAGATGATATAAAATTTTTTATCAAAACTGAGATCTATTATTTCCACAAAAGTTCATGCATTATAGGGGATTATATCTAAATAATGACCAAAAAGAATCGATTAAAGTAAAACCAAAGCAAGATATAGTTAGCATGTATCGATTTTAGGCATCGTTGGGGTGCTAATCCTTCCTTACGTGTAACCAACTCCCAAGCCCAACCAATAAATCTCTGACCTTGTAGAGCTTGAAATCAATATTTCAAGTTTCGTAACTTAGAATATTGTTTTCAATAGGCATCAAATCATGCTTAGCTCAAAATAGGCTGTGGCGACTCTAAATTTATAGTTTCTTCATGGTAACTTTCTAAGACTAGTTGGATAAGCAATTCATCTGACAATCTCTCTCCTCTTTATATTATTATACCTAACCTAAATCCCAACTAAAGGATAATTCAAAGGCTTTGACCAAACACCATATCTTTTAAGTCAAACATGTTCCCACTTCGGATCATCCAAAGTAAGCAGGAAAACATAATAGGGTACATGACGATAGCTTGGCAACTCCACTAGGGATGATTTAGAGAGTTAAGCCTATGACTAGCTATAGCTCGCTTGATTCTTGGTTTTTTTGAATTCCATCATTACTTTGTTTTAATCCCCTTCCACCTTTATCTACTAACTTTTTATCTTTCATGGTTTTTTCCCCATAGTCATCAAGGACTATTTCATTCCCGAATAAATATTGACTCAAATAAGTATGTTAATATGGGAGTAAAACAAAAGGTTTAGTTGTTTCCCCAACATAAATTATGCACTTGCTATGCATTAGATTCCTACCAAACACCATGGTGAGGTTACAGTCCTAATTACTAGGAGTAAGTGAGCCATCCGCATTAATAAGTATCCCTCTGTTTAGGCATGGCAAGACCTTTTAGGGTGTAAATTACCTATGTCTATTATGACTACCCTTTTACATTTGCGAAGGAAAATATATCCATCAGATCGAACTTGTTTAATCAAATTCATGATAAGCCTAGGATCGGGATGCCTTGGCTATCCTTATCAGATAGAGAAGGGATTCAAATACCAATTTAGGGATCCACTTAAACTTATATAGTGAATGTTATAAGCAAAACCATGTTAAACCATACCAACGTACTACTAAAATAACCCAAAGAATAGGGTCACTCAGGGAAACACTTCTTACCTTTACTTTTATACTCCATGTTACACAGGCAATAATAGGCATTGTCGCTCGCATTTGTTATTTGATTTCATGATCATTTTTAAGGTATGCTATTATGTTCTATGACTAACCATCCTCTTTAATAAGTGGGTGGTGACAAGCGAATGGCACCAACAATGCCTCATATCATCATAAAAAAGTCATATCTAACAAAAATAAATCGTCATGCTATCCAAATGACAACATAACATGTACTTGTCATAGGTGGTGATGAATGAACGTCTCCACTTAATTTGTCAGTCTTGTCTTTGCGAGGTACGTGTCACCTTACTAAAGGCAATTTTAACTTGGACACACAGTTATACTATCTGTTTATTATCTATTGTCATGCTTGCCCCCCAAGCATCATATTGCCTATTAATGAGGCAATTTTTGTGATGTATTTTTGCTATTTTTATATATTCCCTTATTTTTATAGTTATTACTTTATGTTGTCACTAACTTGTTTCATTTTTGTATTCTATTTGATGCATACTTCATTTCATCATAATCATTATCCTTATGAGACAATTGGCCAATGGTTTAGTGTTCATCAAGGGGTCTTTGTCATGGAGCAATAATCCGCTTCAGATCTAAAGCCTTTTGAAGAAGTCTGAGCACGGTCAAAACATCGATGATGTGAAAATGGGGATGTTCTTAAACCTGGATATGTCTCAATAATGCATGAAATGGTTAAGATCAGGTACTATCAAAACGATTGGTAAGATCTAAAGTATGTATGGACTAGTTCGGATAATATCAAGAGGGAATTATTCATGAAGAGATACAAAGATATAACCCTTTGACTCCAGGTCAGTTTGCATGTCTGTGGTAGGCAGTATCTCAGTTTTATAGCCCAGAATATTAATGTTTCACTTTCAATCATAAAGATTTGGTCCTTACAGTTGATGAATACGCTGTGTTACTCAACATTGAGAGGTTAAAACTGATAGAATACATTGTAAGGCCTTGCATTCTCTAACTTTCAAGAAACGATTAGCTCGGATTCTTAGGACAATAGAGTCCTGGATCGATGAGCATATCAAGACGAAAAGGAGTAGTGAATGCATTTAATATGCCAATTTAAAAGAAGCAATGGCAAGTACCATTTGTCGCAACATGGTCTAGATACAAATCCTAACCAAGCCTGACTTAAATGGCCTTCGCTCCTATATTTATTAAATTTGTTATTATTTTATATTTTCTTATTTGTATAGGCCATATCATTATTTACATCTTTTCACTTTTGGAGACTGGGTGGTCGAGATGAATCGCTCACTCGACTTAACCATAAATAGTCATTACGAATAACTATTTATTTGGAGTCGCCACCAATTAATTTGGGCTAGGTGAGATTGGTCACCTATCGAAGTTTGTATTTCGAGGGTTACGAAACCCTAGAATACAAATTCCTAGGCCCGCGATCATACAAAAAGGTCCGGGAGTCGGTTACAATCACAAGTAAGGATCGACCCTCTCATGATGCCTGAAAATCAGTACCTTATTAATTACGTGTTAACTTAGATTTTAATTTTTATTCGGTTTCAATATTGGATGTTTAATTATAATTCCTATAGTATTTCATTAAGAAAGTTTATTATTTCGAGAAAATCACGTTTTAATGTTTCTAGAAATCATAAAATTATTCGTACATTCTCGGGGAACCAGGTGGGCACGAATTCTCAATCATATCCCGTTGGAGAACCATACGGATATGAAAGGTTTTATTTTATTTTAAAACTAAAAAATCTCAACTTCTCATTTGAAAAGGTTATCTCGCTATTAAAATAATCCATAAAATTCCTCACATATACTAGTAGGAATCTTACATATCAATTTAATTGGGAGACCTTGCCTTATTTATAAAAATAATTTTGTTATATATGTAAAAAATACCGATTCTATGACCTATGAATGACATAATATGATGGACATGTTCTTAATGTGTACTTCCGATATGATAGTATCCTAGCGTTCACATAAGATGTAATTCGAATATAAAGTTATGAAAATATCCTTAGGGTATACCTTCAACATGAAAGTATCCCGATAACCCCAATAGGTCTTAAGATGATCTTGGAAGGTTAAACCAATCCTAAAAATTCACCTACGGCGTAAAAGCATCTAGATGAGCAAAATGACCAAAATGCCTCTAGGGTATATCTTCGACATGAAAGTATCTCGCTGACCCTAATGGACCTTAAAATGATCTTGGTAGCCTAAACGAATCCTAAGAATTCACCTTCGACGTAAAAGCATCCCGGTGAGCAAAATGACCAAAATGCCCCTAGGGTATACCTTCGACATGAAAGTACCTCGGTAACCCTAATGGACCTTAAAATGATTTGGTAGTCTAAACCAAAAATTTACCTTTGGCGTAAAAGCATCCCTGTGAGCAAAATGACCAAAATGCTCCTAGGGTATATCTTCAACATGAAAGTATCCCGGTAACCCTAATTGACCTTAAAATGACCTTGAAAGGCTAAACGAATCCTAAACGTGCACCTTTGGCATAAAAGGATCCTGATGAAAAAAATTACAAAAGTGCCCCTAGGGTATTCCTTCGACATGAAAGTACCCGGTAACCCTAATGGACTTCAAAATGACCTTAAAAGGCTAAAAGAATCCAAACGTGCACATTTGGCATAAAAGCATCCCGGTGAGAAAAATTATGAACATGCCTTTAGGGTGTTACTTCGACATGAAAGTACCGGTAACCCCAATAGACCTTAAAATGACCTAAAAGGCTAAAAGAATCCTAAGCGTGCACTTTTGGCATAAAAGCATTTCGCTGAAGAAAATTATGAAAATGCCCCTAAAGTATTCCTTCGACATGAGAAAACTCGGTAACCCCCAATGGACCTTAAAATGACCTTAAAAGGCTAAAAGAATCCTAAACGTGCACCTTTGGCATAAAAACATCCCGGTGAGTAAAATAACCAAAATGCCCCTAAAGGATACTTTCGACATGAAAGTATCTGGTAACCCTAATGGACCTTAAAATGACCTTAAAAAGCTAAAAGAATCCTAAACGTACACCTTTGGCATCAAAGCATCCTGGTGAGCAAAATGACTAAAATGCTCCTAGGGTATTCCTTCGACATGAAAGTACCCGGTAACCCCAATATACCTTAAAATGACCTTAAAAGGCTAAAAGAATCCTAAACGTGCACCTTTGGGATAAAAGCATCCCGGTGAGAAAAATTATGAAAATGCCCCTAAGGTATTCCTTCGACAAGAAAGTACCCGGTGACCCCAATGGACCTTAAAATGACCTTAAAAGGCTAAAAGAATCCTAAACGTGCACCTTTGGCATAAAAGCATCCCGGCGAGTAAAATAACCAAAATGCCTCGAAGGGATACTTTCGACATGAAAGTATCCGGTAACCCTAATGGACCTTAAAATGACCTTAAAAGGCTAAAAGAATCCTACACGTGTACCTTTGGCATAAAAGCATCTCGTTGAGTAAAATAACTAAAATGCCCCTAAGGTATTCCTTTGACATAAAAGTACTCGGTAATCCCAATGGACCTTAAAATGACCTTAAAAGGCTAAAAGAATCCTAAACATGCACCTTTGGCATAAAAGCATCATAATGAGGAAAATTATGAAAATGCCCCTAAGGTATTCCTTCGACATGAAAGTACCTGATAACGTCAATGGACCTTAAAATGATCTTAAAAGGCTAAAAGAATCCTAAACGTATACCTTTGGCATAAAAGCATCCGGTGAGTAAAATAACCAAAATGCCCCTAAGGTATACCTTCAATATGAAAGTATCCCGGTAACCCTAATGAACCTTAAAATGGCCTTAAAAGGCTAAAAGAATCGTAAAATGCACCTTTGGCATAAAAGTATCCCAGTGAAAAAAATTACCAAAATGCCCATAGGGTGTTCCTTTGACATGAAAGTACTTGGTAACCCTAATGGACCTTAAAGTGACCTTAAAAGGCTAAAAGAATCCTAAACGTGCACCTTTGGCATAAAAGCATCCTGATGAGAAAAATTATAAAAATGCCCCTAGGATATTCCTTCGATATTAAAGTACCCGGTAACCCTAATGGACCTTAAAATAACATTAAAAAGCTAAAAGAATCCTAAACGTCCACCTTTGGCATAAAAGCATCGTAGTTAGAAAAATGACCAAAATGCCCTTAGGGTATATGTTCGACATGAAAGTATCCCGGTAACCCTAATGGACCTTAAAATGGCCTTAAAAGGCTAAAAGAATCCTAAGTGTGCACCTTTGGCATAAAAGCATCCTAGTGAGAAAAATTACAAAAATGCCCTTTAAGTTTTCCTTCGACATGAAAGTACCCGGTAACCTAATGGACCTTAAAATGACCTTAAAAGGCTAAAAGAATCATAAACGTGCACCTTTGACATAAAAGCATCTTGATAAGAAAAATGACCAAAATGCCCCTAAGGTATACCTTCGACACAAAAGTATCCCGGTAACCCTAATGGACCTTAAAATGACCTGAAGAGGCTAAAAGAGTCCTAAAATGCTCACCTTTAGCGTAAAAGAGTCTCGATAAGCAAAATTACCAACGTGCCCTTAGGTTTTTGAAAATTACATTATGTGTTCTTCAAAAAATCGATCAAATATGAAAACTTTTAAATATTTCTATACCCCTACGAAATGCCATAGGAATAATAAAAATTTATAAAACCAATAGAATGACTATTTTACCCCTTTAATATAAAAATTTGCTATTTAGTCTCTACACTTTTCTAGAACTTCATTTTAGTCTCTACATAATAAAGTAACCTAAAAATTAAAAAAAATCGTATAAAATTATGTATGAAAATGCAGTCAATATATCAACCATAAATTCGACCAAATACCTTGCCCTAACCAAAAATTTTTTAATTTGCAAAGGAAACCTTAAACTTTATAAAATTACATTTTGACCCGTATATGGTAAAATACCACAAACAAAGCATTAAAAATCATCAAAACAGCAAAGAATCAACATGAATATCATGGTAAAGATATGCAAGAA
>JAQSVH010059945.1:0-30428 GCA_029448705.1 Adansonia digitata | reverse complement strand
ATGGTTGTAGAAAAAGATGACTGAGTTAAAGATAGAGGAATGTTGTCTTGAGGACAAACAATTAAACACCGCGTTAAGTTCTTCTGTATCTGAAGGCGGTGGCAGTGCAGTTGTAAAGTCCCCGGTCATGTCCAGTCCAGCACCAACATCACCATATCAACGGTATCGTCCCTTGGTAACTTCTTTAGCCTTTTTGTTTTTTTGTGTATGGCTAAACTTGCTTCATGATATGGTAACTCTTTGCAGCAGAATTGGGGTTGGATTGTTGTGTTAAATGTGGTATTTGGCTTCTGCTGATTTTGCTTTTACTCGTCCACACTTTTGTTTTTGGTTGAGTTTATGATCACACATTGCACCGGATTACATTAGATGTGGATGCACCAGTAATGATTGTTGACCATTTATTTCTAGTGCACAAACTTGTTGTTTCAACCAATTTGCATTGTGTTTTATTATTTTGATCAATGTTTCTGCCAGTTGAGAGTAATTGTGTTATAGTGGATCTGCAGGAGGACAACTGGTCCTATTAGGCGAGCAAAAGGTGGCTGGACGCCAGAGGAGGTAAAACAGTTTTTCCTTTTTTAGTTGCATTAATTTATATGAAGTAATGTATCGATTTCTTTTTGTTTGTATCCTATCATTTGTTAGATGATCATTTTGAAGTCCATGTGAGTTGTTTAAGCATCTAGCATGGATTCTACAACAATTGTAGTTTCATTCAATTTTGACTCATCTTCATGCTTTGCTGCTGCCGCCTGTTTTTTAACATTTTTTTTTTCCTTTTTATTGATTGCAGGACGAGACACTAAGAAATGCTGTTGCAGCTTTTAGGGGGAAAAGTTGGAAAAAAATAGGTTTCCTTCATTTCTAAGACTTAGCTTATTGGTGCTATGTTATATCCACTAGCTATTTTTTTCCAGTGCAACAATTCTGATTTACTTTCTAGAATTTATTATTTTGTATTATGTTGTCTATCAAAAAATAAACTTTGGGTCATAAATATTGGCTAAAAGCATCACCTTGACCTTTTCACTTGTTATAATTATAGCGTCAGCTTTCTATTTGAAGGCCTGTAACTGGTCTTAACATTTGCATATGCTTGCGCAGCTGAATTTTTTCCAGATAGATCAGAAGTGCAATGTCTACATAGATGGCAAAAGGTCCTAAACCCAGATCTTGTCAAAGGACCTTGGACTAAAGAGGTAGGCATTTTAGGCTCTTTCCTATAGGTTATCTATGTTTGCATTTCATAAAACAAGCATTAAACTTTGTGTTTCATTTCCCAGGAGGATGATAAAATTGTTGAGCTTGTATCAAAATATGGGCCCACAAAATGGTCTGTTATTGCAAAGTCTTTGCCTGGACGGATAGGGAAACAATGCCGTGAGAGGTAATTTCTTAAACTTCTTTTTATTTGCATTCCCTAATAGTCCTTAAAAGTGCCGGATTTGATATGATTTTCCCACACTTCAAAGGATTGGCTGCCTTTCTATTTTTATTTATATATTAAGCGAGCTATCTACTGAAGTATGTTGACTAAATTTCATATAATGAGGCTATTGATATTGTTGATTCCTTTTGATAATCCATTATGATGTCCTAATGCAAATATGTTCATGTAAAGCAAATAAATGGGTTAATTATTCCATGGTTAATCAATGTTCTGCAGATGGCACAATCATTTGAATCCGCATATAAAGAAGGATGCTTGGACGTTAGAGGAGGAATTGGCTCTTTTGAATGCGCATCGGATATATGGGAACAAGTGGGCTGAAATAGCTAAAGTTTTACTGGGAAGGTATCATTCTTTAGTAGCTTCTAACACATGTTAACATAGTTTGGGTCTAAAGGTTAGTCCAAGTATAGTTGACAAATGAGATGTTAGTAAATTATTTTCAAATGCCATTTGAAGCGTTTGTAGTAGCAAGCTAGCTTTTGCTTATGGTAAATTTGGTTTATGCAGGACCGATAATGCAATTAAAAATCACTGGAATAGTTCCTTGAAGAAGAAGTTAGATTTCTATTGGTCTACTGGGAAGCTTCCACCAGTTGTGAAGAATGGTCTCCAAAATGGGACTAATGATTTAAATAAACCCACTGTAACAAAAAATATACTTGTTTGTTCAGAAAAAGGGTCAGATTCAACTGCTCAAACGTCATCAGGAGCTACAGATATATGTAAGCCAGAGGAAGATGGAAAAGAGCAGTTGGAGTCCTCTGCTCCACTTCAAGATATGGCTGCTTCATCAAGTATTATTCCAAATGAGTCTGCTGAAACTGAAACTGGGGAGTGCAAGCCGCAGTCATTTGATGCAAGTCCCTGCTGCTGTAACTCAGAGTCAGGGCTGAAGTTTGAGAGTTGTAGAATCAGTGATACAGTTGTTCAAGACAAATTTGTTGAGGCAGAAGTACAGTGTGGTATTTCAACTTACGGTTGTCATAAGCCAACCAGGTTACGAGTTGGTACTTTATTAGATTCAGATAATGTGAGCACGAAAGGCATGCAGCATGAATGGATCTCTATTCCTATTGCATCACCCTTGAGTTTCTTCACTCCGCCTAGTGTGAAGGGAAGTGGTTTAGGTGCACACAGTCCTGAGTCGATTCTTAGAATTGCTGCTAAGAGCTTCCCAAATACGCCTTCTATATTTCGAAAGAGAAAGACTGGATCTCAACCCCTTACGCTTCCTAACAAAATAGGAAAAACGAATGAGGAAACAGTTAAGGATAGCATTCAATTATCTGATGAACAGCAAAGAAATGAAAATTGTCTCGAACAGGCTCGATTTCGTGACGAGAGGTCATGTGAGACTCCTGCTTGTCAAGGCAATAGCAGCATTGGGCCTAATCATAAAGCATTTAATGCTTCGCCTCCATACCGGTTAAGATCTAAAAGAACTGCTGTTTCTAAGTCTGTGGAGAGACAACTTGAATTCACATTTGATAAAGAGAGGCATGAAGCTAATCTAAAATCTTCGGATCTATCGGTGAATGGTAGCTCTCATATTGAAGATTGCTTGCATGCAACAAAGATGGGGGTCACTACTCACTAGGGCTTAAACAGTAAGTTATCGTGTTGCAATTCCTATTTTAAAGTCTATTCAATCTTTGCTCAAAGGACAAGAAAGTAGAGTGAAATTTTATGCTTACTAGAAGTCAGCTGTCTTAATGCTTAGGATGAACATCTGCAATTCCCTCGTAAACTTTGCTTGACAATAGATTGAAAGTACCATGATAAATATTACCCCCCATTGCAACATTGCAATCACCATAAACACAGAATCATGCATTACTATCTATTATTAACTTTTTGCTCCCTCATTCGGGTTAATACTATTTGGTTCTCTATTGGCTTACCAACGTTTTTCCTTCTGTCTCTGTCTCTTCTGTCTTGTAGGATGAGGCAAATATTCACTTGAAGTTGTGTATCTGTTTCCTCAGCAGTGGCATCCGGATTTCTAACCTATCAGACTTAGAAAATTGACGAAGTTGTAATATTCTTTGTCTGGTGCAACCTTCTTCAAAACCATTGCTTAATCAACTTGCAGATATCGACATTGGCACTAGCCATGATTATCAAAATCTAGATCAGGCCAACATGGAGAAGGTTCTATAGCAGCGGTTTTCAGACCTGTGTCAGTATAGGGAGAGATACACGCCTAAACCATTTTGAAGTTATTGACCGACCATTTTTGTACGGTGATGCTTTTGAAAGGAAAGAAGTAATAATGCTTGGAAGTTGAAAAAGCTCAATATTACATTTATAAGTTGAAACAAACTTGTTAGATTGCTACCAAAACAATCCGTTTTAAGGGCTTTTGGGCCTTATTTTGTAATCCATTTTTCACAAATGAATAGAAAATTAACAATAAATTTTCTTTAATGTTTAATTAATGTATCATTTCTTTGCAGATGCAATAAAGCGAGTCATGGTGGAGTACGATGGTTCCCCAAAATCTGCTCAAAGATTTCCATGTCATCTCGTTAATTTGATATAGCTCTATAGCAATGTTTTTTTTTTCAATCTGAACATTTATCAAGAGCCGTTGTCTGGTGAAAATGTTGAACAATTTACAACATGCTACATATGGCCGTAAAATTGAGAAATATTTGACTGCTTTACATTAGAAACTATAGCTCCACTTTACAAACAAAAGCTCGTGAAACCCCAACCTCCAGTGCACAAAGGAGAAAAAGAATGAGAACAAAAAAATATCATACTGTTTTCTCACTATGTTTTGAAACCATTTGTCTCCTATCACCATAGTGGTTTACACCAGAAGATGTTCCAACTGAAGACTTGTCGGTCATGGCTTCAGACTCTACGAGCGGGGGGTTCTTAAATCAAACTGTATATCCATGGAATTTGGAACAGGTAAGAGAACAGCAAAATCAGCCATATCAAATTTGGGAATAGAATCTTAACACCTGCCTCAAAAAAGAAAAGAAAGTTTTGTTGAGACATTATCAGCCCTTGATAGTATCTAGCAACTTGAATGATATGCGTCTAACAAAAAGAAGAGAGACCATTTTAACGAGACAAGCTACCAAGACTTCTATACCTTATACATCAGCTTTCATTAACATCTGTGTTCGTCTGGAAGAAAGATACGCAATGCTATGAAATGATCTTAAATGATTCTATAATATAAAGAACTGAAATGAAAAAAAGGGTAATATCATGAATAAAGTTCCACCAAACTGACCAGATTACTGGTATGTCCGGTGATTTTGGCTACATGCCAACATCAAAATCCCAGATCCCTAAGTTTGTACAGTAATTTATGGATACCGGCAGCCTTCAGTTTTGCAAAACCATTTTCTATGGAATAGATGTCTTACTGTGGCATCATCTGAAATCCAGATAATATGTAGCCAAAATGAACAAGAATATCCATGATTGCTAGCAAATAGAAATATAAAGAAGCCACCACCTTGAACATGAAACCAAACTAAACCGTGAAGAAGGTACCAATGGTAGTTTGACTGAGAACCTTTGAACTCCGATCAATGCCATGAGAAGCAACGTATGAAAGAGCAAAGAATATATTATTATGAAGATCAGAAATAAAAACCTCTAGTGTCATGGACAACAAAACGAAAAGAAAAGATTCCCAAATCACCATGTAAGCTAGAGCTGCATAGCGTTCCTCATTCAAGTAAAGTGGTTTTCCTCTATGCATTTCAATATCCTGAAATAAGAAAATGATGTAGGTAACATGAATAAATTGTAAGAAAACCCTTTCATATGATATGGAAGTGAAGACACACAATGTCTAGAAAACAATAGACATTTAAATTTTAAGCAATTGACATATTGAATTCAAATTAAGAGTTCTAATATCACATAAAAGTTTCAACCAAATAAATAATTTCTAAAGAGCCCTTAACGCTTCTATATATCTTTTCACTGCAAGGAATTTAAGACAGCCCCAGAATTTCTAACATTTTTATAAGTTCAATCAAGAATGAAGAAAAAAAAAAGTCAAGACAGAGAATCAAGTAGATTAGCCTTTAATAATCAACCATTCAAATATTCCCAAGTCTCAAAGCATTGAATTGTAACCAAAGAAGAATTAAAGTGGTTCCTTCGTTGATGAATAATGAGGAGGGCAGGGTGAGATTATGCAACCCCCTTCCCTTGGGGTTCAACAAAACCTTCAAGGTCAGTAGAAATGTCTTATTTTGATTTTTCAAATCAATTATTCGAGTTTCCTTTTAGGTTGGAAAAGACTTTGTATAAGAGGGTGCTCTCCAAATTTATAGAATAAAGTCGTGCAATTTCCTGTGTTTTGAGGGAATTTTGATTCTAATAGCTGCATGGGACTTTCATGCCATCCTGAGTTATTCTCCAATTAAATTCATTTTACATTTAGCAAACTGTCCCAAGGGATTACTTTAAAATGAAGATAAATCTGAGATGGTGTCTGTCAGGTTCTGCAAACTGCACAATGAGCCAACATTGTCTCAACCAACTGTCGTCTGAAATAAGAATTAGAAACTCAGGCACAGCAAACACTAAAGTACTGTTTCTTCCTCTCTTTTAACTTTTAACAAATAGCAAGGTCCAAAAAGGCTCATGAACTTTCCATACTTAGTAAATTAAGGCCCTTATGTTGTTGGTAACAATAATAATCAAAACCGTCCTTCGCAGGTGAGGCTGAAAGTGCTATATGTCAGACCAAGTATCACTCATAGTAAGCAATATTTTATTTGCGTTATCCTTGAGTTTCCAAACTACGTCATTCTTACAGACTTTGCTAATAAAAGGAAAATACCTTACCTCTTCACCAAATGCATCTAAATATGGAGAAGGCCAAGGAGCTTGACGTGCACATCTTTGTAGCAGGATTGTTGTTCTCTATTACAACAACGAAGACTATTAACCATTTTTCATAAAATACCTCAGGTAAAAATTCAAGACATTAATTAGGAGATCGATACCTTTATCAACAGAAATACACCAATACCAGCACCACAGGTCATTGCATGAGCTATGCATCCCCTCTCCCTAGTTAGGAAAATATTGAAGAAAAAGGTCACTACTTTAGATTTAGTATAGAATCTTAGCAATGACAATGCCAGAGAATCATGGATAAATGAACAGGTTAGGCACAAAATCGGCAAAAGAAAGGAAAGTTGATTGTTAACCTGCAGCATGATTTCCGACTTGGAGAGCATAATCTACCACACAAAAGGCATAATGCAGGCTCATGAAGCACAGCGTTGCAGTGAGGGCAACACTGATTTATATAGCTGTTGAAAGACACGTCATTTCTCATGAATGATGTATTCTTGAAAGAGGACCAGTACCAGCAGGTCTAAGGACAAACTTTGTAACAAACCTTAGGAATAGGTCTTGATAAACATAAGGCAGGCTCATCAGCTTAAATGGAACTGCAGGGTTGCAGTAGAAAACATTTTGGAAGCTACCGGCTTCATATACCTTGTAGAAATGATGAAAGCATTTTAATGCAAATGATCGTGAGACTTCATCCTCAAGAACAACATCTATAGTAGGAATCTTAAACATCTTCTCCAGTTCTTGTACTTCCTTGAGCTCCACTGAAGTATTTTCAGTTGTATCCATCATATTCATATCAGCCATCACATGAGATGGCTCCCAGACATTATCCCTATTGCAGAATGGTGCTGGGACAGAAGATTTAAGCATCTTCCACAGCAATGCACACCTCCGCAAGTAAGGGAAGCTCAATCTTCTAATCATATCTTTAATATCACAAGAAAGTTCAACATCATTTGATCCGAAATACGAGCGAGCACAATCAGATTCTCCAAGAATGCCACAAATATCAGTAATTAGGCAATGATGGGAACGTAACTCATTGATGTTATAACCATGTCTCCAACAACTTGTGATTATAGCCTGAAATCAGCATATCACGTTCACAAATTTTGTTTTATTGCCAAATTAGAATGACTAATAGTTTCATTCATAGAAAATGACAGCTTCGCAGAAATTTTATATGGAAAATGTCATCCTTCAAAATAAATCCTAAAACAAAACATCTTTTATTGTTTGGATATAATAATAAAATATCTGCCAAGTTTACAAGCTTCAATATTTCTTCATAATTTTTCATTTGACCAGAAGACATTGTCAATAACCAAATTTACTTGTTCATATCAGACACCAGACGTTCCAAAAAGAATAACTTAAAAAGACTGAAGCAGCCTATATGAAGAGAAATAGTGGCAAACCTGAATCACAGAGACAACATAGAAGATATGCACAAGGGATAACAGGGACTCCTCACATGATATAAATGGGCATGGAAGACAGAAGAGAACCCACATCAATGATGAGAAAGGGTCATGAGCAAGAACAGGATCAGATGCCTGATTCCAAAATTTAATAACAGGATATAATGCTTCCTTATCATCAGGTTTCAAGATATGAAGGAGATTGTCTGCCAACATATGATCATGAGTACAACATTTAAACAGCAAGAATCAAAAACTAAGAACTTATCTGCCGTTAGATAACTGTATACACACTTATAAATAATAACATCCACCCCCCCCCCCACATATATATATAATAATGCTGCTCTTCATTAATTTGTTTGAAGAAATATTTTCTCCCTCTTTTAATCAGTCCCTCTATCCTTCTTGATGTTGATAAGGAGAAACAAATTGTTTCAATAGCAGGAATGGAAAATTTTTACCGTTTTATTACAGCTTGTGCTTCACAAACGATCCAAAGACGAGAATATATCCTCCATAACACATTAGGAGTTTATTGAGAACTTGGATAACCATGATTTCTATTTTTAAAATATATCTAAACCCTCCGGAATTTACCCTGAGACAATCTGCATAAATCTAAGTACCAATTTTCAAGTGAATTTCAAAGCAATAAATAGTGAGAATTGTACCTTCTTGTTGATGTCTGGAGCTGTGGTAATCAGAGGAAATCCCAGAGCAAATAGATTCTGCAAACAGTTGGAGACCTCTGAATCTTTGAAGAGAATGAAGAGAATTTGTATTGCTCAGGTTCTGGACAACTCTTAGCAACAAGGAAAATATAAATTGACTAGAAGATTTAAATTCCTCATACAAAGAAGTAAGCGTATAATTTGTGGCCATAGAAGTCTTTACAGTGCGAGCAGCAATTTCTGTTGAAATAAGAGAATACTTGAGAGTGTCCCATAAAATTATCGGGTGGCTTAACCTTGGAGATCCTAAGAACATGTTCTGCATTTTTTAAAAACACATTTTAGACAGCAAACGAGATATAGGATCGAGATCCTGACTTGCTCTTTCTGTTTTTTGAAGAGAAAGAGCTTCAAAGAAATCAGGCCTCCCAACCACATCTGAAGCAGTTTTTAGAAGAGATAACCCTTGCTGAAGTAGAAGGGAATAGATTTCTTCATTTCGTGCAGATGCAGAACCTAAAGCAGGCACCGGATCAATAGTTGCAGTCATAGTCATTGGCTGCCTTCCAGCCTTCCGGAAAGTCCCATTCGCTGCAGGCAAGATACAATTTACTAGTTGACGGCACACAGGACACAGAAACTCTCCCTGACAAAGCAATCAAGTACTATACATATATCAAATCTAAGATGTAAGATAAGGATTTTGCAAAAAGTTAATTTGAGGAAGCTTGTACCTTATCTAGATCCACAATATGTGCCCCCTCAAAGAAACTTCTCCGGACATATCTGTGACCGCAGAACAAGAAGATATCTTAAGCACTCTCAAGCAAGACCACTTTTATGCAGGCAAATGTATGGACAAACACATAACGCCCATTTGAAGTTACCAAATTAGAACGAATTCTGAGGTTGAAATTAACCCAGGCTACAAGATAGTTACAAGACGTTACGGATTTCAAGGTCCACAAATACCTATGCTTTGCTTGAAACATGATATTTATTTACATAAAAACTTTTTAATTTTGACAAACTTATATCTTTACATGCTTTAATTCCTACAATGGTCTGTCAAATATTTTCAACTCATACACACAATCTTCCTTGCTATATAATAACTAGTACACCAAAAGAAAATTAGCCCAAGAATGAGTTAGATACCTATTCCTAGATCCCTTTTCAATACAATGTAAAAAGAACAACATATTGCAACCATTACCATATTCTTTGATCTGACATATATCTCAAATGCAATTTAAAGACTATAAATCCTGACAAACCATGGGTAAACTTTCACCATTGTCTCTCTCGTGCATCGAGGCTTGACTCTTATACCAAATCTAGGTATGGAGAACTCCAATTTCATGATTCCTCTCCAAAGCACATACTACTTGTAATTACGTTAACTATGAATAGCAATTAAACATGACTGATTTTTTAAGACATTTTGAGGTTTTGAAAGAGCAATCCTTTCGCAAAAGGACAAAATAAAATCCTAAACAAATAGAATTGAGGTATAAATTCAAATAACATTATTGCTAGGAGAAAGATCAATCATATATGGTTGCATGAACATTTAAATTTAAACGTTTACGATATGTTTGGTTCACTATAATGGAATAGTTATTTTGTGGCAATAGAATAGAGCTGGAATTGAATGTAATAAATATAGTAGTAGTTTGACTCAGTGCGATAGAACACTATGAGATTCGAATCCTTGACAAAGGGAATTCAAAACCCCGAAAGCAATTTTGTAACCGCCTAAGGCCGGGGTAGCCATTCAGTGGAGGAGATGCGGAATGGCTATTCCAGCCTTGGCCAAAATAAGGTCGGAATCAGTTATTCTGTGGAATGGGCATTCAATAAATCAAACAGCCATGTCATTGCAGCACACCAAATCAACCCGTAATGAAATAGCTATTACAGTGAACCAAACATGCCGTTAGTAACGCATACAAATTACGTTAAAAGAAAGGGATTTAGGGTAAATTTGCCACCATATGCTACCTCAATATTGAATTTCGCCACTAAATTTGATTTATGATGATTCTAGGACAAAATTTAACTAAAGAAAAAAATTTCAACAATAACAAATTAATTAATAAAAGATATTAAAAATAAAAAAGCGACCAGATAATTTTTTATTTTATAGGAAACTAAAGCTTAAATTTTTTTTTTTCCTTTTTTTTGGGTTTCTTCTATTCTTTAGGCATTGGTAACGAATGGTGGGATTAATTAGTAATGATGCTTTACGATCAAAAGGCTGCTAGACACCAAATCCAGCATATCATTCCACAATTTCATTTTTCTAAACTTTGTTTTTCATGTAGATATTTTTCTAAAATTAAACAAGAACGGAATAATTCATAGAATATTCTATTTGTATCAAATTAAAAATAAAAATAAAAATAAAAAATGATGTGGAAAAGGAAGAAAAGTACAAAATATTTCATAGAATATTCTATCTGTATCAAATTAAAAATAAAATAAAATTGATATGCCAGAGTAGAAAAATACCAACATGAAAATAAAATAAAATAAAATCAAGAAAAAAAGATATTGTGGAAGATATATGCTGGATGTGGTATCAGGTAACAAAATTTAGCCTTAGAATATCACCACTAACCGATGCCATCACAACGGTTTGAAGAATAAAGGAAAGCCCCAAAAAAAAAAATGAAGCTTTAGTTTTTAATATAAATTTTTCTAGATGAATTTTTATTTTTATTAATTAATTTACAATATTAAATTATTAAAAAGGAGTATTTTGAAGTAATATTATTTTTAATGTTCAACTTTATCCTAAAATCATCCAAAATCATAGTTGTGAGGCAAAATTCAATCAAATTAATAAAAAGTGGCAAAATTCAACATCGAAATAGAGTATAGTGGAGAATTTGCCCTTGATCTCTAAAAGAAATAAGAAAACCCATATAATAGGAATTAAAACGAATTTCTTTTAGAAGACTCACCTTTCCTTCAGTGATGATAAATAGCCATCAAGACAGTCCTGATGAACAGCATGCCCACATGAAGAAAGATAAATTCCATCACAATCTAACAGGCCAAATCCATCATAAACAAAAGGCTCTGAAGTAGATTCTGTCAAATCTCTATCACCATTAGGGTTTTCAGAACCCAAAGAGTTTTCACTTGTTTCACTTGAAAGAGCAGCAATGTACTTCCCAAGTCTGTGACATTCAGCGCCCCTGTTGCTCTCTGGAGAACAGTGAGTAGCAGAGGATACTTCAGCCTTTTTAAGGCTAGAGCTTAATGGATTATTACACATTTCTTTACGAATATGTATGTACATATCTTCTTCCAATGTCTCGAAATTATATAGATTACTGTCCCTCATGTCACTAGATGTGAAAGGTCTCCTCAGTGAAGGAAACTGAGACTTGATAAACTCAAGAATGACATTTACTTCACCATGTTGCGCTTGCCCATTCTGGGCAGACTCAACAACTGGATTTACAGTCAACTGCACTGACTGAGAAGCCAATCCTGAACTGCCGGAAGAGGCATTTGATCCAGACTGATCGGTCACTCTATTTGTGGGAAAAGAACTTTTCTCCTTGTCTGACCATTGATCCCAGGATGGGGGACCTCTATCAACAAAGCTCAAAATCCTAGATTTCTTTTTCCAAGAAACAAAATAGGTTAGTTTGCAGGAAAGTAAAGATTCCATTTGTCTCAAATGACAGGTAACCTAAAGATTAATCACTTACCTGGAGAAGAATCAAGAAAGAAACAGGATTTTTGGAAGTAGGATCATGGCGAAGAGAGCAACTCTGTTGCACGGCACCTGTTTCAAGTTCAGCACCAGAATTAGACATTTCTGCTCCAGAATCTGAATCATCAGCAGCAATGGAATTGATGCTTGACAAAAATTTGGATTGCTCTGCTTTCATTTTAGCCTGCAGGAAAAATTACAGAATATAGAAAACGATTCAGACCCAAACTCACTAATACACTGAGATCATTTTCCATTTTAGTTCAACTTCCATTCCGATTACTTCAGTGATGACCAAAATACAGCTAGAAGGTATTGGCACAGTTAAAGGGTGCTATTCAGTTTGTTAATCCATAGTCAGGCAATCCACCTTGCACTTAAATGCAACAACTGTCTATTTAGCATTCAACACAAGTTTTTTCACCAGACCAGTAAATAAATGCCACATGGCATAAACCAATAAGTGGCAATCCCCCTAATGAGGGGGAACCCATACCACTTAAATGAGAATCCAAGATTCAGAAGAGACACATTGGCCTCTGATTTAAATGAAACTTGACAGAGTTCCGCGCAAGCCTTCATAATTAATCCTACCCAAGGAGCAAATCACTAAAAATCAATATTGTTTGGATCTTTCACCTTGCCCCCTACTAGAATATTTCAACAGGCTTCACTCTCACTTCAAACGCACTTCAATAGTTGTCCTATTCAATACCATTTACAATTATCATATCATATACAACTTAACAGCATTTCTCTTTGGAAGCACATAATTCCCTTAATTTTTTATTCTTAGCATAAATTCACACATAGGCAAAATCTCACCAATATGGCAGCTTGTCTTTCGCGAGCTTTCACCTTGCGCATATTACTATCAGAGGCTGAACCGGATGTACTATCACTAATAGGAATAGATTTTGAAAGATGGCTGAACACTTCAGGCGCAAGTTGTTGCAGTTTGGTCATGCACTGCAAATCAACTTCAGCGAACTTCTTCAATAAGCTTTCAATCATAGGAGAAAAACTGCAGTTGCTGGAATCCAAAAAGCTATTTTGATTCTCTTGCTGATGCATTCTCATTAATGCAACAAGAAGCGATAACAGACTTTGTTTGCCAGTGGCAAAGGTTAATGATTCACTAATTTCCTCACCAGCAAAAGCTAGCATAGAATTTGAGTTTTCAATATGATGTTCCACACCAATAGATCCACTCTGCTGCAAATAAATCTCCAATGCTAATGAAAGTAAGTGCAATGCTGTCACAAGGATACCATCAGAAGCGCGTGATTCAGTGAATTTATTAGTGAAAACAGAATAAAATGACACTGCACGAATAATCTGCAGTGTCTCTCTGCATGTAGCAATCCTAGCAACTACCTCAAGAGGAGGATATATTTTTGTCCACCTGGGCAGCTGAGCATTCATTGCAGAGACGCCACAGAAACGAAAGTATCTTTCTTCTGCAACTTGCAAATCCCTTGAGCTCCAATGAGGGTGGTACAAATCCAGCTCCTTCCAATATGCCCAACGCAATGAATACATTCCCTGAAAAAATCGATATTAAGAAATATTAACTAATCAAACCATTTTGTCAACCCATAAACATTGAAAGGTTATATCAGAACACACACTCCAACCTGATTAAAGCCCGATGGATTAGAGTATACAGCAACTCTGTCTAAAATTTCTTGAAGCTGGTAAGACTTAGAAAGGTCACGAGGTAGAGATTTCACTAGTTGACTGTGAGTGGCATCTCCAATTGCTAACTTATAAATCAACTCCCTTTTCAGACTGTCAGCTATATTGCGTCCACAGAATTGCCTTTCTTGTAAAATTTGCATGATTAGAGTGAGCATTTCCTGAACGAGAACTAGCTCATACCTGAAAGACAGTATCATTTAGCACACTAACAGTGTCACATTATATCGAACATGAATTCAGAAACTTACAACTTTAAGGGCGTACAGCATGCATGGAACTGTGAGTGCATGTGCCATCTTTGCTACTTGAATTTTGCTGTCCAAAACAAAAAGTACCATTTGGATATAGAAGGAAATAAAAGTTTTATTTATTTATTTATTTATTTTTGAATTTTATGAAAACAAAAAAGAAGTTCACTTCTATAGGGATTCATCATGCACTCTATATTAGAAATATAATTTTGCATTTTGAGAAAGTAAAATGTGGCCACAAAAACCAAGTAGCAAAAGTGGCAACCCATTCAAGCCTTAAATTCCCTAATGAATTGGTGCACCCATCCTTAATGATATCCATTCAAATGGACAAAGAAAGAAACTTGGACCAAAGTGGAAAAAAGTATTTCCATTATGATAAACATGGTCCCATATTCAAGCACACACATTTCTGGTGATTTGTGGAATCTGTAAAAGGAATTAAATGGCATAAAAGAATTTCAACGATGTAAAGAAGGTTAAGGGGATAAATGCATACTCATTTGATCTTTCAAGACTTAGAGAAAGATAGTTTAATAGCCCGAATCGTTCTCAAATTCTCCTAACATAGAGATCAGGAGGAGCTAGTGCAGCACAACATTGCAACAAAAATAAATCAAGCTCCAAACCTTGTTCAGACCTGCAAGTAAAGGACATTCAATATATAAAAAATCGAAACTTGGCAGGGGACTTTTTCCTGCTAATTACATTCAATATATAAAGCACAATTGACCAACCAGCGAGAAGAACGGTACCACTTGGAAGATACCAGCGCAGCATCCCCATTCTTCCGCCACATCCCAGCTTTAACTTGAGCACAAAACACCCTAATCCGTAAGGGATGCTCCATAACAGAGGCAGAGAACCCAAAAGGATGGCAGCCCCCAAGGATGTGCCCAAAGAAATCCACATAAATTGCTGATAACAAACTTGGAGAACAAGAATTTGTTATATTTGGCATTACATATTCACCAA
The DNA here is from genome assembly GCA_029448705.1 of Adansonia digitata. NCBI lineage: Eukaryota > Viridiplantae > Streptophyta > Magnoliopsida > Malvales > Malvaceae > Adansonia > Adansonia digitata. Next base: position 15,369 of record JAQSVH010059945.1, on the reverse strand, counting down.
AACAGCGTCTTAATGCCTTCTGCAGAAGCAAAGAAAGTAATCGATGCAATGGAATGTGAACAGATATCTCTTGCGAACTGACATCATAGATAATATCAGGCCATTCACACAGACCAAAAACACGCAGAGCAGCAAGTCCTGTGCTACCGCCTCTCTTCATGACACTGGCATTGAAGTCCTTATAACCACATGCAAAAGGATTAATTTCAGCTGAAAAGCTGTTACCTTGTGAGCCTAAATTATTAGCAATCTCCATGTCATCACTTGCTTGACATCCATTATATACAGGGGAAGGAGATTGTGAGCTATGATTTTCACTTGAACCAGTTAGTTTACCAAAATATTTGCCTCTCCTAATTTTATATATTGCTTTTTTTATTGCTAAGAAGTTGCTATCAGAAATGCCACTACTGTTGGGAGAAGATATACTCTGAAGAGCTGCAGAGATACCATCATCAACTTCCAACCAAGTCTCCAATACCCTTAAGCACTCCTGTATTAACCAGATGGCAAAGGATGGTATTAAAAGATGAGATATGGAATTAGATCCAACTTCAGTAACCTTTGACATTCTCCTTCCTGTTAAACTACAAGCAGAAATCTCTTGGGATAGCCTTCCTAGTTTTGCATGCCTCATGCTGTCTCCATTATCCATATCTTGCTTAAAAGTATAAGAAAGAACATTTGGCTCTTCACTTATGGCAGCAGAAAAGGCTCCATCCACCAGAAGGGAGTGAATATTGGCAATAGAATTGCCTAAAACAAAAGGCAAATGCACAGATTCACTTTCTTCTTCTATATGGAGGCCAGTTTCCCTCTTTATAAGGTTTATCCCTTGCACAAAAGCCAAAAGCTCTAGCCAAGTTCTTGAGCTGTCCTGCTGCACATGGGTTGCATATTTGGAGACTACATCATGACTCATAACAAACCGAATATGTCCAACCACACTGTAAGTGGTGTAATACAAACTTCCCAACTTAGTAACCTATAAAAGAACAAAACAAATAATTTTACATAGACTGTAAAAACTTTTAACACATTACTGTTAAATTATACATTCTTCATTAACCATCTGGGAGTTTGTGTTTTCATCACTATAACTCCAATAACAGAGAATGTGAGCAAACTCCAGTACTAGTAGAATCTCTTTTATTTTTTATGCCAAAATTGTATGACATGCTAAATTGTGCTTATTCATCCTGCATTTACATAGCATGTGTTACTTAAGTTAATTATCATTCTTCTGAATAAAAGTGAACTCAACAACCTGCATACCTATTTTACTCTAAATGATATTTAAAAAAATACAAATTTTTATACAATCCTAGGAATAGTAATATTTTACAAATCCACTTCACTAATATGGGACCTTTTAGCATCATCAATTGACTACATACCTATTCTACTATAAGACCAAACACAATAATTTTGAACCAGGCCAAAAGGTACACCCAAGACACAGGACAGCAATTGACATCTAGAAAATTTCAATTACAATCAAAACCTAAAGGTTTTTATAGCATAAAAACTTAGAGATTGCCTTTGCTATCGGCTCCTTTATTTCACCCAACAGGAAGAAACTGATATTTTTATAGCATTTTTTTTTCCCTAGAATAGAAGGCATGTCAATGCAAAACAAAAGCTGCACGGCTGCACCATGGCTATATGCCCATAAGACTGAACTACCCATGTATGCCTTTCCTTTTAACAGTTGACACAAACGAAATTACATGTCTATCTAAGAAGGCTGTAATGAAGCTCATCTTACTGTGCGAACAAGTAATTAACAAATTATACACAGAACTGCTGCAGTAATTAACAAGCAATTGTGGCAAAGTTCATAAAAGGAAACAAGAACCAACTACCTGCAAACGCCCATCTTCCTGAGCACAAGAAAGAAAAATGTCTCCCAAGCATTTCATTAGCACACTTAGTAGGTTCATCTTCTCCACAAGACGAGCAGTTATGGTTGGCACTGTGAAGATTTGAGCAGAGAAAGTTGAGATTAGTGGGTACTTATTGAGAATGCTGTCACTGCCCTCTTTTATGGCTTCATTTATAACAGTAGGGTAATAGCATAAAAATACTTGAGAAAATTCATATTTGAAGATAGGCTCTGCCAGCAATTTCAGCAACAGTTCATGGAGTTTTTTCACAACAGCATCGCCCAAGAACCTCTCTGCTCTGACCAGAATACCCAATAAACCATCTAAAGAAATCATCCTCATAGACACAAAACTGAGCAAACTCTCAGAATACTTGCAAAAGTCTAAAAGCATCTCGACAACCGCGTATGTTAGCTCATTAGCAGCCTTCCTCTGCTCAGCACAACAATCACTATCTCTCATATTTTCCTCAAAGATACCTTCTACTGAGAATAGCTTGTTTTTGCAACAAATAAAGAGTGCATCAAGCACTGGCCCAACAGAATCTGCTATAGCCTCAGGAATTAGTTGAATCTGTTCAGAACCTTTATGCTTCGAGCAAAAACCCTCATGTTTCCACGCTGTTTCATCCCCACAATCACAGCAACCACCAAAAGTCTTAAAAATAGAATAATCATGACCCTTATGGTTCCCATTCTGGAAACAAGGAACACAAATAGCACAAGTTGGATCATGCTCACATGTCCGGCACCTATATGCAATGTCATTAGTCCCCCAAACCGCACCACAAACACCACGTTGACCATTACTCAATTTTGCTAGGTTGTTCAAAGCATTCACCGGCTCACCCTGAAACATCAACCACTGTAACCAGACCATACTCTCACTAAACTCATCTTTCATAGATAAACACATCCATTTCTTAGACCTTAACCTAGCATCTTGCATAAACTCTGCTACTTCCTCATCTGCTGGTAAGATTGCGGAAACTATCTCTGGCACCAATAATCCATTATCGCTAACAAAATCAACTATTCCCTCATAATGCCTATCTAGGTACTCCACTGGAATCCCAAAAGCCGCTAGCCTCTGATCATAATATCAAATAAAACTTTTTATCAGTAGGTATCCGTGGCATCTAAGTCTTGAAAAAAATATAGATGAAAAGATCCTAATAAGATAAAACTTCAACATATTCACATTTACTTAATTGAATAACCAGAATAAATAAGTAAATAAATAAAAGAACATACACGTACGACTCGATCATGGGGCTCAATCGGCGAAGAATCGGCAGACGATTCCATTTTATGACGGAAAATTAAATGAGAATAACGAAGCAGCCAATCGGCGCAAAACAAGCAAGACCCTAATCTGGAGCCCTTCTTCACTTCTCCAGATTTACTTCTTCCGCGAATATTTATCAAATTTTGAAATTTCCAAAGAAAACCCTAATTTCCCAAGTCCTAAATCATTCCCAATTCCCATCCAAGTCACTCGTTGTTCACGGTCAGAGGTGCACTGAACAAAAACAGATCCCTTCCGTTTTTCTCATCATTAGTACTGTTTTCTTCTTAAAAATTCTATATATGCGAATAAATGGCGGCTTTACCACAGAAATGTAAGCCACGTTGCAGATTTCATTTGGATTGAAAATATAAATATATATATATATAATGTTTGGTAATGTCTTATCCCACAAGTAATTTCACTTTTCTTTTTCTTTTTTTTCAAGATATTTTATTTTTCATAATTTTTTCTTCTGTCCAATTCTTTTCAAAATATTTTGTATGTTAAAATTGTTACTTTGTCATGATATCTTCATATACGTATAACTCGCTATTTGATGTACTTCGTTTTATATATAATTTGCCATGGGACAAAATGGGCAGGTTCAACCATTGGAGGGTAGTTCGACGGCGCTTGCAAAGTGATCACAGGGCAAAGCAAAAATTAACCTCGTACTCGACAAATGATGAGGAATCCTCAAGGCAAAACCATGAGCATATGCCTGGAAAGAAATGCTAATCTACCAGATATCAATGCCATTTCTGGAAAACAATCATATCCTACCCTCCCATTCGGAAAAAGGATTCATTCAAACAATAGTTAGAGCATGTTCAGCTAATGCTACCTTTCATTCGGAGTTTGTATCGGATACGTCGATATAAATATAAGTAGACATCTATAGAGAATTTCAGAAGAGAATGGACACATAATCAAAAACAATATGCAGCAATGGAGTCTATTGAAAGCAGGATGCGGACTGCCTATGATAGATCTTCCTCACCGGTTATTAGGGTCGGCTTGTCTGGGTCTGCAACCCATTTGTTCAATAAACTTTGAAAGTCGAAAGTGCTTCGCTGCCCATTTCTCAGCTAATTTTTGCTCCTTTGCTTCGGTATCCCTCCTTAGCCCTTCTAGCTGTTGTCTATATTCAGCTTCAATACTATCAAAAGTGGCCCTCTGCTCTTCGCTTAGAGCCTGACCTTTGACTCTATTTCTTCCATTTTTTTCTCCCTTCTATATCATGCCTTCTCTGATTCCAGTTGTAATTGTACCCTTATTAACCTCCAGCCTGCTTCCTCTTTATGAGCAACCCAAAGCGCGGTGCCTTTCTTCCAGCTTCCTGCAGCAGTCTGCCAGTTCACGTATCAGCAGGTTCTCAACGCAAGGAACCGACACATGAGGCGCCGTATTTCACAAAAACAGCAGGAGTTTTTGCTGACATCATCTCAGGATGCTGCCATGGGATTGCGGGAGCGGCTGCCACGGTCTAAAGAAACTGTATAAAAAAAAAAAAAACCAAGGACAGTTTAGTCAAGATGGGAAGTACATAATCAATCAAACAAGGATGTCATGAGTCGTACAAACCAATAAATTTCAAGATATTTTATTAAAATCATCTGCCATGTTATGATTCAAAATCTTCAGAAAATTACAGCTGCAAAACAAAATTAGGATTTATCAACGGATAAGGCTCGGGACATTTTTGAATTTTAGCAAGAAAAGGAGTTCATAGATAAATCCAAGAAGAATTTGTTTCCCATTTTTAAGATTATCATTAAACAAATATTTAATGGTCAAGCAGCCAACAAAAAACGCCACAATGATTGACCGTTTGGCTGCCGAGAAAACTGAGAAGTTAGAAATATAAAGGAAGAGCGAAATTTTTAAAAAGAAGAAAACTTTTGCAGAAAAGGGAAACAGAGCCTTCTAAACAGATTCTTTCAAGCACAAAGAGCAAAGCTTTATTAAGTTTACTGAGTCTGAATATGAAATAAAGATTCCACAAAAGCCAAGTTTTAAAATGAGGAAGGAAAAAAAAAAAACAGCTTATCATATTTTCTTAGTTTCAAGTGTCAAAATTTAGAACTCTGTCTTTGAATCTTCTACCCTTTAATCAATTTTCAGACAAAGATTCCTTGGCCTTTTATTCTTTTATCTGAAATTCTGACAGGGAAAGTGGAGAGACCTAAACAAGAGCATTTTTATGCATGCTCCACTCTCATGCACAGTGTTCATCTTAGTCAATAATCATCTGATTTTAAAGTAATAAAATATTAGTAAATATAATGACAAGTCCAAATTTTGGGTTGTGCAATTATTAGAGAATTATACGTAGTTTTCAGATTTTTGTTTTTTTGAATTCTTTGTCCTGAGCTATATGTTGTTAGATTTTTATTTTTTTGAAGTCTTAGAATTCGAAAAACTCAAATGCTAAATGCTATTTAAATTATTAAAAAAATTGACTAATCTATTGAATTTTTATTTAATTTAATTATTTTTATCCAAATGATCAAATGATTAGCAGCAGAGAGACCCGAACCAAAGTGGGAAACCAGGGCCTCATGTTGTTGACTAACGACTAAATCCTTGTCTCTTAACAATGGAAAAATTGCTCGACCAAAATCGAACGGTTACAGAACTCCCAGGGTGCATGCAACTAATAACCTCTCAAAACATAGAGTCACATGGCAGAACTACAATTTCTAACGTAAATCCAACGAAGAAGAAGACAAAGATTTCTTAAAGACGAGTTGTAAAAGGTTGACTTGACTAATCATTGAGAATCAAGGGGAAAAAGCCATAATCAAATGTTATCCAATGGCTCACAAACACAAACAGCCAAGTTAGATTATTAAATTAAACAGTATCTTTTTAAACCCTTATTTTTCTTTTAATCTTATGCAAGTTTTAATTTCTTAAAGCGTTTTTTGCTTATGGGTTAATGAAAAATGTAGAACATGAACGTGAATCTACATGGAGGTTTGTGGCATAAAAGAAGCTAAAAACCGAGTCAACTGTCTACAAAATTTGGTTGGCTGAGGTCTAAAAAGAGCAACTCATGAAGGGAGAAAAAAGCAAGCAAATCCAATTATTCCAATAGCAAAGAAACCTTTTTATCCCTTAGTTTTTGGTTTTGCTGACTATTTGTCAATTCTTCTCGCCAAACCCACCTTCCAAAAAGTGAAAGAACAAAAAAAGGAGCACGAAAGATATCATATCCAAATTCTTGCTGCCTAATCACCTTCTATGGTCTGCTTTGATCTCTCTGAATAGGCAAGTTGAGTCTTTTTGGGGAGGGGGGTTTTCTTTCTTTGTGGGAAGTTTGGCTTTGGCCTTGTAAGAGGAAAAATAAAAAGGAAAAGATTCAAATAAAGATCTTGGTTTTATTCTATTTTGATGGCAGCTTGCTGGAGCAATCAGATCAAGTCTGTCAGCTCTTCTAGTACAGGTGAGTTGAATGTTGTTTAGTTCTGGGTTTTGCTTTATTTTACCTAAAGCTTTGATTTTTTCTTTTCTTGTCGATTAAAAATTAATTTGCATGGCTGTCTCCTTTTTTAAAATCAATGAAAAGGGGTTGATTTCTATTTATTTTTGAGTTTGGTCTTTCTGGGGGTTTTTTTTTTTAATCAAAATTTGATGATCACAAGCTTAAATTGTAATATAGATCCTGTCTGGAGCTTTAAAAGTGTGCTTTTTTTTTTTTTTAATTGTTGAGACAACTTTGTATTATGTTATATAATGTGAAATTTACTTTTGTTTAACAGGAGTTAATTCAAGGAGTCAGGGCAGAAATGGAAACAATTTGAGTGTTTCAAGCAGCAGGGTTTCTTCAGCTTCTATACCACAAACTCCCCGGAGTGAGGGTGAGATTTTGCAGTCTTCAAATTTAAAGACTTTCAGTTTCAGTGAGCTTAGGACAGCCACCAGAAACTTCCGGCCAGACAGTGTCCTAGGAGAAGGTGGATTTGGTTCTGTCTTCAAAGGATGGATTGATGAGCGTTCACTTACAGCTACCAAGCCTGGAACTGGCATTGTTATTGCTGTTAAGAGGCTCAACCAAGAAGGGTTGCAGGGTCACAAGGAATGGCTGGTTAGTGGCAAATTTTTTTTTTTTTTTTACTTTCTAAAATTGCACCAATTAGCTTTTTTTCAGTTTCTTTCTCTTTTTTCGGGAGAGGGAGAGTGGGGATTTGGCATATTTTGTATCTGTTGCTACTTGGTATTAGGCTATGGTAGCTAAATCCTTGAGCACTAAGAGATGCAATTGTAAGTTGGTCACTGTAATTAATTTGATAAACCATGATTCTGTTAGCATAATATGACATTAATTAAATGAAATGCTAATGTGAGAAATTCATTTTTTGGTGAAGACTGTGCCATTCAAGGCATTCTCTTACCTCCGGTTATTTGATTTCTTTTATATTTTTGTACACAGGCTGAAATCAACTATCTTGGACAATTGCATCACCCTAATCTTGTAAAGTTGATTGGTTACTGCTTAGAGGATGAGCACCGGCTTCTTGTATATGAGTTCATGGCTCGGGGTAGCCTGGAGAATCATTTATTCAGGAGTAAGTTCCTCATACCGATGAAACATTCATATCTATGAAGTGAAAGCATATGTTTCCATCCGCTCGTGTCTAATTTAATTTTGAAACAGGAGGCTCGTACTTCCCACCACTTTCTTGGGGCATCCGGATGAAGGTTGCACTCGGTGCTGCCAAAGGACTTGCCTTCCTTCACAATGCCAAAACACAAGTCATATATCGTGACTTTAAAACATCTAACATCTTACTTGATTTTGTATGTAACTTATTGGTGCTTCGCTTTACATTTCTGTAGCATGGTGAAAATATTGGTATTTTATCCATCCTACTTATATGCTATATATTGCTGTTATATTTGATTTTGCAGAATTACAATGCAAAACTCTCTGATTTCGGTTTAGCTAGGGATGGGCCAACCGGTGACAGGAGCCATGTTTCTACTAGGGTCATGGGAACCTATGGATACGCTGCTCCGGAGTATCTAGCCACAGGTATTGCTTCACGCACTGTTTTCTTCTGTAAATACGTCGTCAATGTCGACCTGGCTGGCTTTATCATATCAGCTTATTTCAGCTGTTATACATTTATTAAGTTCTCATTGCATTTAGCTATTTGTTAAGTGGATCATATGAAGTGACTTTGGTACACTCTGAGTACTGATATCACCTTAATTTTCAATTGGAAAGGTCATTTGACTGCCAAGAGCGACATATATAGCTTTGGAGTTGTTCTTCTTGAAATGTTATCTGGCAGACGAGCTATAGACAAGAACAGGCCATCTGGAGAACACAATCTGGTAGAGTGGGCAAAACCTTACCTGACCAACAAACGTAGAATATTCCGTGTACTGGACGCCCGTCTCCAAGGCCAATATTCATTGAATCGGGCACAGAGGGCGGCTAACCTCGCGCTTCACTGCTTAGCCGTTGAACCCAAGTTCAGGCCTAGCATGGATGAGGTGGTAACAGCGCTTGAGCAGCTTCAGGAGCCTGGTGATATGCCACAAAACAACGAGAAGAATGTCATGTAAATCCTTACAACCATTCCAGTGGTAAACCAACTGCTTATCCAAAAGCCTTTGTCTTCACCGCATCACGTTTAGATGAAAACCTTTTGATACAGCGGCTATTTCTTTCCTGATTTGAATGTCTGTGGCAACTGTTTCTGAGATCTAGGCAGAGGTAAAACTATGGTTTGAGTGGCATACAGTTATTTTTCGGGTAAACTGTTTAAATCCAGCTCCGACATTGATCAAGCTCAGATCTGAAAGCATGCATGAAAATGATCTGGGGTTTTGCTGAATATCATACCATCATGATTGAAAATGTGAAGAATATATGTTCAAGTTTGTATGAAAATGCTTTTGAGCCTATTTTGGATTTTCTTCGGGTTTTTTTTATTTTTTTGCTTCTTTTCCCTAGTATATAGTCTTGTATCCCAATGCAATTAAGATCATTTCAGAAACAATGTAATAATCTTCATTTTGTCACTGTCCATATGATATTTTTGAGATGCATCTCTTTTCTCACTTGGTTCAAGTTCTATTGTCCTTAACACTAAGATCATATTTTCTTTTCTTTATAAACTTTTATTGGACTCTGCCGACGAGTTGGTGAGTTGCGTGTATATATTATTATTATTTTTTTCTTTTTATTGCAATGGAAGATAGCGGAAGGGGTTGTATTAGTAGATGCTAAGGTTGTCCGATACATTTGAGCTAAACTCAGGCTCCTTAATGCGGTTTATTTGAACATGGGAAACGAGACAGATTGGGTTGTCTGAAGAACTTCTAGGCCTTGATTTTAGTGATTTTCTACTGCAAAGTTTCCAACTTCCGCTAAGGCTTCGCTCTTACACTTTTCCTTTTTTCCCTCCTCTGAAAGAAATGGTTTCATGATCTCAAATTCTTAATAAATGGATTGGCAAAGGGAAGTCATCTCCATGACCATGGCATTGATCCTATTCAACATGGGAGCAGTTGGCAACCATTATTTCCCGCATTTTACTGGGTAAAATGAAATGGGCACCCTTTGCTTTCATTGCTCGTATGGTTGAAATTAACTGTCGATAGCTAAGATATAGAAGAAAAGAAAAAAAGAAAAAAAGTGTGTAAGAAAAGCATCTTTGTTTTCACTTTCAATCAATTCTTCTATTAGAATTTGTTTAGCCTAGTATAAAGAAAACATTCTAGGACCTAGTCAATTGTTTGTCCATCTTATTTTCGGAACAAAGACCAAGATTTTTGTCATTTAACAAGGTAGCAACTTAAATGCAAATGCTGTTTAATTTCCAATTTATGCATGAAAATGCTGTATTTACTTAAAGAACACGAGGGGAAAGCTTAGAAATCACTATGAAGGGATATGGAGCAGCGAGTGAAGGAAGGGTTAAAAGAATTGGAATAGGAGTCCAAATGCAAACCATATTAAAAAAAAAAAAGTTGAAACTGAGAAATGGTGTGGTAGATAATGGTAATTGATTGTGCATTCATGCATTAAAATTGCGGAAACATCTATTGAGTTGGCATTTTAGTTGAAGCATAAAATGGGGTGAGAGAATCTGCTCGATTTAATTCAATTGATTTACATAATCATCTTTAAAAAATAATATCAAATAGTTTTGAGATTTAAAACTTAAAATCTGCAATCTTTTCTCGTACCCCTAAATTAAACTATGACATTTTTTATACTAAACTGTCTTTCATATTTCGACTCTTCAATTATCTTTCGAGTGAGAGATGGCCAAATGTAAAAAACTAGAGGTCTAGTTGGTTGGCATCAAAGACAAATGTTTTCTTGGTTCTTTTCTGAATAGTGCATTTTCTTATCTTTTCTGAATCACTATATTGATGCATATGAATTTTTTAGGGTTTGATCCAATATGAAAATCAAGAACCAAAGAGTTATGTAGATAAAGGTGAATTTAATTTAAAACATAATCCAAATCTAAGTTATATGGACTCTTCATTTTTCTTAAAATACTTATGTTTGATAAATGTATTTTATACATATTCGAACATGAGTATAAGACTATAACCACCCAAAAACTTTTTAAATACATAAAAAAATTAAACATACTTATATCGAACAAATACACATATTTGACATTTACGTCTAAGTATAAATAACATAAGTTCATCGTCCCAACAGCACAACCCAATCCTTGTATACTTCCTGCATGTGTAGGATTGACGTTAACTAGGAACAGGTTCTTTGAGCTTTCCTATAGCTACTGTTACAACAGTAAGCTTGGAGATCCCTCAAACCGGCCCAATTTGCCGACAATATTCTCTCAAAAGGTGTCATAGCTTTAAGTAATTTTACTTTCGATCAAAGCCCGCCCCTCCCTTACAAATTGCCATTTAACACAACAACCAAAATGTTATTCTATTCTATAGCAGCAATTCTCCAACGCAAAATTGTAGAACTTTGGCCAATTTTCCATTGGCAGAACTTTGAATGCAAAGTATGATAATGATAACCCAATAGGATTCATCGTTGTCAAGCAAAGATAATGATAGTTTTTGGTGCATATTCCGCTTCCATTACTGCCTGTCTGTCTCTATAAATCTACCCAATTGTAAAATAACATATACATAGATATATATATATTTATGTATATTAGATAGATAGAGATATGTATATTTTTCACTATTTAGAAAGGCATATGCAAAAAGGATAGCATAATCTAACTTGGAATAACTTTCTGCTAGCTTAACCTACCAAGACTACGTTCTGTACCTCAAGACTCAATGGCATCATCTAAAAAGGATTGAACTTAGGTGGGGCAGGAAATGTGAAGAATCCATTTGCTCCACCTAATCCATTTGTCTCAAAAGTTTATTTTATCTTCTTACCTTTTTTTAATAATATATTCCTATTTTATACTTATATTTGATAAATATTTAAAAGAATATGATGTTTCAATGTATAAAAAAGGTTAAATTAAAATTGAGCATTACTTGTCACTCATGCAGTAACATAACTACTGATTTATATAACAGGGTTTTGCCAATTTTTTCAAGATTGGAATCTTAACATGGCCTCGCTCCACCGGCCTATTGAATCACAACTTTTTAAACTAAAAAGTTATCTCTTTAGAAAAAAAATTAAAGAAGTTAAAGAGATACCCATTCGTCTGTAAGAATCAGAGATGTCAAGAAAAGCAGATTTACAGTCAGTATTCAACTAGAATGCAAGGTAACAGCATAGAGAGTTGGGTCACAAACATTGGCAATTTAGACATAGCCAAAGGATCTTTTCGTTGATTTGATTCAATATTTTCTTGTCAAGCAAGTAAGCAAAGAATATTGACAAAAAAAAAAGTTTTTTTTGGTTTTAAATTAAGTTCATTATCACAAATGGCAAAGATTCACAGGAAGGGAAAATAATACCTCAAATTGAACCCCCACCCCGCTTTTTTTTTCTAGAACTAGAATATGATACCAATCAAAAAAGGCCCACACTGTTGATCACTCACAATTGCCATCGAACTAGACGATAAGAACAACTGCTCTTTAATATATGATAAAGATTAGAGACTGAAGAAACTGAAATATTTTTTTTAGATATTAATTTTCAATATCATCTATATTCAGTATATATTTATACATAAATATAAAAAATATTTATATATATATATTGAACATTCACCCAAATCGAAATGGTGGGAATTAAAAATGGAACAAGCATTACATTTATATAGCAAAAACAACGCAAGTACATTTATTTAGTAGAAGCTACTGTATTATGGTAGTAGTAAAATGGGTAAAATTACTATAGTGACTAAGAGGTGCGGGCTACATTCTTACTGATTGGCAGCCGCTTCAGGCCCACCTTACGACTGTTTTTTTACTATTCGCTGGATTTTTTTTTTACTATTACCACCCAGCTCAATGACAAACAAAATACAAATAAACATCGCCTGGTAAAAAAAAAGTTACCACACATGGTTCACTTTAGTAACTTTCCTATCTATCACTTTCTTTTACTGTAAATCCAACCAAAAGGCAAAAACCCACCGCTTCGTATTTTCTCGTGAAAATGAAGGAAAATCGAAGGGCAGGAAACAAAGATTAAAAATAAAATAAAATTTGAAGGAAGGGGGAACTGTGACGGTTCTGTATTTTTTTTTTTTTATTTCAATAGCGGAAATTTTTTCCGGTGAAGGTTTGGCCGAACTGCCAATTAGGTGGCGCCACGTTCCAGGAGGTGGTAGTTCGTTTATCGCTGCCTTTGACTCTAAACGAGAGTGCTTGGCCCACCAACACGGAGTTCGACTGCCAGTTCTGACCCCAGTTACGGCTCATGCTGGACCAACCAGTTTTGGTTCCTTTCACGCTCACCTTCACGATATCTCCCGCACCCGCGACGTTGGTGATCAAAACCAAGTTGAAGTAACGGAATCCGTTGATAGTGAATCTAATTCCCCCTTGCTTTCGGCAGGGAACTCTGTAAAAGCAAATTCATAAATCGCAGTAAAAAAGAAAAATAGTAATAATAATAAGAAACGAGAAGGGTAATCCGGTCTTCCGGAAAATCTTGGTCACCAATAAAATTACAATATTAGCCTGGGAGCCTTGTACTTAAATGCCCGTTAGGAACCAGGAGAGTTAACTTTAAAGGCAAGGGTGGTTTGGTCATACTGCGGATCACCGCCATACCGTTGTCTAAAAATGGGAAAACGACATGAAAATTTGGATTGATTCTCAAAATCTCAACGGACACCAAAGCTAATGAGCTCACAGAAGGGCGATTCTGTTGAGCCCCCCGTTTTTCATGGAAAAAGAAAACTGTTTGGTTCCTAAGAAAACAGAGAACGGGAAATTTCAGAAGAAATGCAGAATATATATTAATGTAATAAACAAAATTTCCATTTTTATCTGCATTTTCTAAACCACCCAAAACGCAAAAAGGTTTTTTTGTTTTTTTTTTAGCCACATTTTTTGACCAAATAAACTAAGTATAAGAAATTATAAGAATTAATTAACAAAAAAAGGCATGAAAAATTTGAAGCAAAAGGAGAGATTTTGGTGGTTCACCTTCGAAAAGAGACAGGGACAATACCAGCACGGTACTCAGCGATCTTGAGGAACATAGGCATAGCTAGGTCAAAGTGAGGGCGTGGAGGGTTACACCAGCCGCCATTGTCACTGGGGAGAGCGTAGTTAGGAGGGCAAAAGTTGGTGGCGGTGACAAAAATGGAAGGGCTGCCAGGGTGACACCACCTTGGGTCATTTGCACATTTAATCTCAAAACAAGCACCGCAGCTGAGGCCACTGTTGAAAAGTGCCGTGCTTAAAGCTGCTGTATTCACGCCATAGCCTTGACTGTAGAGATTTCCATACCCACATGCACCTCCTAAACCCAGAAAAGAAACAACTTTTCGTATACATTTCAACAAGATGGTAAATTTTTAGTCCTTTTTTTTTTTTAAGTGAATGCATGTTAAAAACTGGGTTTTTAAAGCTTTTCTAAGTAAACGAAAATATACCCAAAACAGAGCAAAGTCTTGGAGCAAGAAAACTGAAGTAATTGCAGAAAACAATGGTTAAAGTTAAAGGATTATAATATGAGAAGTGCAAAGCAATTAAGCAAGTACCCATTGTTCCAGAAGCGTCACTGCCACCATAAAAAGTAGCATGGGCAGTTTCCCAAGGACCACCAGTGTAAACTCCAGGGATTCTTGCATTCACCGTAGCAATAAAGGAAAGCAAAGAAGCAAGGAAGAGAACTTTCAACGAAGATGAAGTAGCAACAGCAGCCATTGTTTTCTTTCTTTAAAGAGAAAAAAAAAAAGAAGGGAAGAGACAGAGATTAAGAGAAAGAGAAATGTTTGTTGGTGTGTTGATTTTGGGGCGCATGGAAAGCGGGAAGAAGGTGAGGGTACTTATGTAGGAACCGAGAGTTGGAAAAGGGAATCATTTTTTTTTTCTTTTGGGAGGGGGTGGGGGAGGAATAAAAATAATTACTACATTTATATTAATTATAAAAATTAAAATTTATCTCATGAGTATTATGATGTCAAAAATATATTTTAAAAAATTAAATATTTATATTTAAAAATATATAAAAATAGTTTTTAATCTTTTAAAATATATTTTCACATGAATTTGATTGGTAAAAGAGTTGGTTTTTACTTTTTAGGTTAGAAAGGATTGCATATGCATCATTAAACCAAGTGATTAGTGACATAGAAGTGTTGGTTTTTAGGTTTTTGATTTCATAATATTGGGAATTTTAAGTTACCTTTTAAGCCAATATTGAGTGTTTGCCCTTTTGAGCATCTTTTTATTTGGATAATATTTCTCCTTTTGTTGAAGAATTTTTATGCCCACTTTTGAATTGAGACCTTTTTCCATGATTTTTCTTTTTCATTTTTCATTTTTTTTTTTCACTTTTGTAGGACCTTTTTCTATCATCTTTATTCTTGATTACTTACTTGGGACGGTTTCATCGACTTTTATTTTTGAAAAGAAGTTAAATGTACAAAAATAATGTTATTTTAAGATTTAATTAACAAGTATTTATAAGTATTAGTTAATAATTATTTTATAATAATTTTAATAACATTTTCAAGTTTAATATATCTCTTTTATTAAATTAAAAAATATATTAATTATAGTTTTCCTTTTATAAAATACTCTC
>JAQSVH010059524.1:9318-28097 GCA_029448705.1 Adansonia digitata | reverse complement strand
AAGCCATTCTATGGTACTTAATTAGTGTTGGCTTTCTCACTTCATATTCCCCATTTATTTGTTTAGCAACCAAATGGAAGTCGATGAAGATGGATAGCTTCTTGGCTTTTAGTTGCAAGCTAGCTCTATTCCTACTTCTTTGCATTTAGCTACATTTCCGAAGGCCAGGAATCCGATGATACCCATATTGCCATTCTATTCCCTCAAGATCTTTCAATTATAATACCTTCACCTAATCCATCTTTTTCGGGTAAAGCCATCTACATGCATAGTATAACATTAGTTCTATAGTAATAGTTATCTCTTTGGGTTTTTGATTCATCTCACATTATTGTTTAAGAGGTTCCCAATTGTTGTTCAAGATATTAAGCTTGTTAAAGTTGTCTTTAGTGATAGTGGAGGGAAAGAGCATTCAACAATAAAATCTTGCTAGAGCTTGGGTTTTGATAGTTTTTGTTGGCTTGTATGATAACTTTATAAAATAGAGCTATTTAGTCTCATTATGCGCATTAAAATAACTAAGTCTTAGAGATTTTTATTTAGATTTTATTTATTTTTAATAGTTTTTAAATTAGTTTTGTTTACTTTCTTTATGTTTAAATTATATAGTTATTTAAGCATTTTCCTATTTTTATAGGTCAAAATGCAAAAGAGTTTTCAAAGTGCAATGGCTTAATCAAAAAGCAAAATAGACTTAGTTTAGCAACTTCCAAGAATAAATTAATTGAGCTACTTGCAGACTAAGTTTCTTTTCTCTAGAGTTTTAGCTATATATAGTACTTTTAGAATTATAATTAAAATTAGGGATATATCAGAGATATTTTATAGGTTTTCTTTTTCTTTAGTTTTTTAAAGAGGAGAGTAGCCATCAAGACTTTGCAATTGGAGAAGCTTGAAGACCAAGATGCAACAACTCTTAATTTTCTCTTTCCCTTAATTTTTTATCTTTATTATAATGTTTGTGATGGTGAAAATCCTTGGCTTTAGAGTTTTATTATTTATTATGAACTAGATTTATTTCTTTTTAGGGTTGTAATAAAACTGAACATGCGATTTGGATTATTTTATTATATTTTCTTTTATATTAATAATTGCATACTTGTTTCCTTAATCTTATTCTTAAAGCTTCTAATTGTTTGACCACCAATTAGAATAATTTGGTAACCCTAATGAACTAGGAAAAGGAAATTTTGTGTTTAGACCTAGATTGAATGATATATGTTTCATATTAATTTATTTTGATGAATTGGTCTGCATGTCAGATAGGAATATACGAGCACGTCATATGTAACCAAATTATTATCTGAGCTTAATGAGATTATTTTAATTCAATTTGAATAAGAATATAGCAAATTAGTAAAGAGAGATACCTTTATAAGACAATTGGAAGATGCTTATAAATAACTTAGAACTCTAAGTTAACAACTCATTATCATTAATCAAGTTAAGAGGGTAAAACAGATTCAAATGATGTCTTGAGGGAAATTGTAATCCTAGACTTCTCTCAATGATTAAGCAAACCTATTTATTTTACTTGCCTTGTTAATTTAGTTAATTTTAGTTTAATTTATTTTTTATTTTATAATTTTTATTAGTAGTTTGCATAAGGTTAAATTATTTTAATTAGTTGGTAAATTTACTACAATTATGCATGGGAATGATGCTTTACTCTTTACTATATTGGTTGTTGTAATATATGCACTTGCATGGTTAAATTTGACCATATTGCACATGAGTCCAAATTTGCTAGGCTCAATGGTCCACTTTGCCATTCTACTTAGAATTTCAATTTTTTGAAGGATTCCTTCAAAGGTTGGTTAGTAAGAATGACAATAAGGTGAGTTTAAAAGTATTGTCAGAGTCTTCTTACAGCAATTACAAGGGCAAATGCAATTTTTTGAGTCGCATATAATTGATTTCACCATTCTGTAATGCATGACTAACATAATATATCAAGATTTGTTGACCTTGATCCTCATTTACTTGAACCACTGTAATAGTTTCATTGCTGACTGCCAAATACGGGTTTACTATTTCTCATATCATTGGGTTGGTAAGTTAACGGGATGATAGGTACTCTTTAAGTTTTTTAAAACTCTATTGGCTGCTGTCCTTCTAGGTTAAACGAGTGGCACTTCTCAATACTTTGAAAAATGGCAGGCATTTGTTCGTAAGCTTTGAAACATATCTATTCAAGGTAAATCACTCAACCAGTAAGGCATTGCACTTTTTTTTTGTTTTTTTAAGTGGCTAAATTTTGAGGATTACTTGTATTTTTTGGGGTTTGTTTCTATGCCTCGAATCAAAACCATAAAGCCTAGGAATTTCCTAGCTTCAACTGGGAATACACATTTAGTCGAGTTCAAATGCATGTTGTTAGCTTTCAATATGGAATATACTTCCTAAGATCTTGCAAGTGTTGGCTCATCGACATGTTTTTCACCAATATATCATCCACATACACCTTGATTGCTTTTTCCAATATGATCTTTGAATAATCTATTGACTAACCTTTGATAAGTTGCTCCAATATTTTTCAGTCTGAATGGCATGACCTGATAACAAAAGTTACCATACTCTGTAATGAAAGAGTTTTTTATTTTTGGGATCCATTTTGATCTTATTGTATCTTAAGAATATATCCATAAAGCTCAGAAACTTATGTCCTGCTAATAAATTAACTAGCTTGTAAATGGATGGCAAGGTAAAGCTATGTTTTAGACAAACCTTATTCATGTCTGTGAAATCCATGGACATTTTCCATTTCCTATTGGACTTTTTGACTATTACCAAATTTGCCAACAAATCTGGGCACTTAACCTCCCATATAAATTTTGTGTTAAGTAATTTTTTTAGTTTTTTCTCTTATCGCCTATATATGATCTGTTGTAACCTTCACTTCTTCTATTTTACCCACTTGCTCATAAGGTTGACATTCAAGAAATGGATTATTAAATTAGCATCAATTCCTGGCATGCTTGTAACAATCCATGGGAACACATCTATATTTGCTTGGAGGGTCTGAGCTAGGATGTTTTTAACTTGTTCATCTAGTAAGGCTCTTATTTGGGTTGCTTGTCTAGCTCACCTAATTTTAAAGGGATTTCAGTGGTTTGTTCTGCAATTAGGCTCTGTATTGGTCTAACTCCACTCTATTGTCTAAGCTATTGGTCGTTAGGGTAATGTTGTCGATAAGGTTTACCTGACTGGGGTGGGCATGTCCTCTTTCATCTAAATGTTGGTCTGTGGATTGGAGCTTAGTATCTCATGCCAAGCAACCTATTACATGGGTCTTGACAAATTTCCTGGTAAGCTATATAGAGTTAATATGTCACTGTTGGGCGAGTTGTTGATTAGTTTTCTTATATCCTATTCTTCTAAAGGTTAGGAATTTGACCATGAGGTAGTATACTATTGCGATTATCTTGACCTTTTCACTAAGGGACACCTAATAATGACATTATAATGATGAAGGTTGGTCCACTATTAAGAAATCTGCCATTATGGTAGCCAAGCAATCACCATCACCTATCATGACTGGTAGCAAAAAAAACCCTTTTACTATAATAGGTTAGTTGGCAAACCCAAAGATTGGATCGACGGGTTTCAACTTGCTTCGGGAATCTTATTTCTCTAATTGCCTAATAATGTAGCAATTTAACTACATTCCCACTATCTACTAAGATTCCTTTTTTGATAAAGCTTTCTGTCTTTGTGATAACCATAATTAAATCATCTCATCATCTTTTAGCAACTCATTATCAAGTTTTAAGAAATCAATCATTTGGTGCTTATCATACTTTGCCTTTTTCAAGGCAATATCTTTAGCCATGATTGTTCTTAAGTAGGCTTTCTTATTTGAGTTACTTCTTGCCCAGTCTTCCTTCGATCTAATAATCATGTGTGTCATTCCTTACGTTGGTGGTCTATTCTCTGAGGCAAAATGATCTAGGTACCTTTTTCGAACCTATCCTTGGACGTAAGATTTCCTCCATGCTTTTCATGAATTACTTCATATGTCCCATTTTAATTACTTTTTCACTAGCATCTTTCAAGCTAAAACTACCCTTTCTACTATAACCTATTTTGCCATGATATCTACATTTCTCCATAGGGTTATAACATGATGAAGGATCACTTTTCATGGGACAAGTTTTGTGTAGCATTCCTTTATTAGCCACAGCATTAAAGATATACATTCAAAAAGCATTAAATAGGGTAAAGTTATCAAAGCAAGAAGTGCTAAACCTAGCTGGCTATCATTTTCTACTAATTCTTAAGGTGTTGATTCTGTGTTGGTGAGATGGCGAATGCTTGAAAGGTGATCGAGGTCTTTGGTAAGGGCATAGCTCAAACCTAGGTCAATTATCAAAGTGTCATTGACACTGTCTCTGTTGTTTTTATCTGAGGACTTTACTTCAACATTATTACTAGTCTTTTCTGCTAACCTTATTCTTTCTGTTTTAGTGTACCATTAAGCTCTCCTGTACAGTTATACTGTTTGTCTAGCTTGTTCTCTATTAAAGCGTAACGTAAAATACTCGTGATGTGCACCTAATATGATAGCTTTGATAGACTAATCATCTTGCAAGTCTTTAATCTACATGGTCACCACATTGAAATGCTTAATGTAATCTCTGAGTGTTTCATCTCTTTTCTATCGTACTATTAAAAGGCTAGCTGATGTCTTATATGTTATTTTATTGCCTAGGAAATAGGCGATGAAATGCTTACCCATCTAGCCAACGGCCATGATTGATTCGAAGGCAATGATACCATACCTGGGCATGCAAGCGTAAAGTCAAGGGAAAGACCTTGCATTTTAATACATCAAAGCACCTATCATATGTTTCTTCAGGCAATTTCATGTTAGGAGGGCTTGTCCTTATTGTTTGCGACTAAAGAAAGGGTTTTCTACTTTGTGGACCTAATCTAAATTATCGGTTCTTTATCTATAGATCTCTGAAATTTTTTTATGCAATGCCTCCATTTGGGTTTTGGACTGCAGGACGAATCTCTTCTGGTAACTATAAAAAAGAGTCGTAAGTAGCTTTGTCATCACAGTGTTAGAGGGTTCATGGTACATATTCTAGTGCGGGAACGTCCACACGCTCTCGATAAGAGGAAGCATGGCTATCATCATGGTCTTCACAATGCTATTGAAACTATTAGAGATGTTAAAGCTACTATATGGTTTGGGCTGTTAGCCAATGATGTTTAATCAATTATGCTTGACGATTTTAAACTTGGTTAAGAATATGGAAGTGTGGGAAGAAATGTTTGTGGTAAGGTTAAGTTTTGGGATTTAGGGACTGATGAAGTATCTAGTAGTTGGTCATCCTGTATAGGAACCGCTAGTTCGATTAACGGTTCTAAAGGTTTGGAAATTGCCAGTTCAATGTGATACTAGTGTGTTGCCTAACTCTAGATATGGTATCTATAGGATAATGGCCAGTTACAGCCCCTTAAGCCACTATAGGGAGGATTAAATATATATTAGAAGAAGCTCTTAAAAAGTTTCAACAATAGTCTAAAGCTTATCCCGGGTACCAGAAAGGATTTAACAGAGATGGTGGCCATTGTGAATTGCCAAGCTCTTGTAAGATCATCGTTGAAGGGTCAAAGTTGTTCCTAGTGGCATCAGAGCTAAGAAGTAAGGAAGTTAAGGTCGAGATAATGGCAGAGACATGACTATCAGTTTACAGATGGTGCCAAATTATTGATATCATTTTTTGGTGGGAATTAACAATGCTAGAATTTTAAACCTAAAAAGAGAAAAAAAAAAAAAAGGTAAAAAAGTGCTGAAGGCTAGACCTTAAAGGCACATTTTGATGCCTAAGTCAATGTATAGACGAGAAATAGGCAAAGTAAAAGTAAGGTTCATTAGCCTTTACATTACTCTGAAAGTTGTAAAGGTATTTATACCTTATGTAGACACCCCATTTTGTCTAGGCCTCTTTCGAACAAATTATACCCTATTAAAAGACTTTTAGATGAAATGCATTTATTTTTGTTCCCATGCCAATTTTCTGACATTTTGGGATTGAGTTGAAAGGTAATACAACAAAATAATAAAAATAAAAAATGGGTCGACTATCAGAGCCTATAAAAATCAAGATAACTCAGTGCAGTACTTGGGGCTATGGCATGGTACATAAGGAAAGCCCCTATAATGCCCTTATTTTTTGCTTTAGCATTTGATTATAAAAGAGCCAACTTTAGCTTAGCAAAACAAAATAGACAATCACTGACCACATCCTTAAAAAACAACTTTTTATTTTTGTAGCTCTTCCAGTAGCCTTCCAAAACCTCTCTGAAACCCTCATTTCTTATTTTCCTTCACTAAAAAACTCCTTTCCATCCATAGTATCATCTCAAGGCTCATCATTCCAACTTTTCTTGCTTATCCATAGCAAGTAAAAGAAAAAAGTGTATCAAAAACCAAAAATACAGAAAAATCATAAAAAAAAACTTACAGTTTTGAGTAAACAAGCATAAAAGGAGTCTTGCAAGTTTTGTTAGTATATTTTCCACACTTTTTGCTTTATTTCATTGCATATACATACATCTCAAGCCATCATGGCTAACTAGTTCTCACGATACGATCACCTTAATAGGAAAGCATACATCTTTGAGCTTGTTTTGAATTTATGATGCCATAATGTTTCTTAAAGCTCAACTTAGAACAACAACTATTTCATTGATTTTTGGCATTCCCCACTATTATTCATGCATAATACTTGATAATTCATTGTTATTTCAAGATGCTTTGATGTTTTATTAAGCTAATGATGTTTTATGTCAGCTTAATAGCATAAAAATCATGTCTTTGATACCGTAAAATTTTGCCACCATTTGTTTCATGCCATGGAAATATTTTCTCACATGTTTATATCATCTTTTATGCTGTCATAAGCATCCTCTAAAATGTTCATGCATTTTTTTATGTTTCTTGCATTTTTAGTATGTTTTATGTGACAAAATGTCATCTTATTGTTGTTTTAGCACATACTTGTCATATATGCCTTGTTTATAAGCTTTACATGATTAAAAATGCCTTCTTAATGCCTTTCTTTGGTGTTTGTTTGCTATAAAAAATATGTTTTTAAAGAAACCCTAAAGTTAATTCTATGTTACCTTAAATAAATGGATGTTAACATGGATTTTATGTTTAAACTAATTAGCCTTCCAATCTTAGGGGAAAATCAAGCTTTCCATAGTTGAATTCATGGTTAAATAAGGTTCAAGTTTCTGATTTTCAAAACAAAATCTTCTTTTAACCTGTATTAAAGTGTTTTGTGCCTTCATTGTGAGGCCGCATAACCCTTGCTAGTGACTCGCTTAATAAGTTACTCCATTGTCCCAAACTACTTTAGGATTTTCGGAATGAGCTTCTGAAGCCATTATCACTGACACTCTTTGTTAAATATGTTCGGATGTCCATAACCCAAGCCTAGTCTTAGGAAACCCGAAAATCGAAAAAAAACTCCCTTATTTTGCCCTGGTTGTATTGAAGTCACAACTTGAAAACCATTTCTGAGCCTTGAAACATTTTTCTAGAATTTTCTCATATTTTTTCCTTAAAAGGCATCAAATTATTTTTGCAATGGTGTCTAATTTGCCCTTAAGTCATTTCATATGAGGGAATTATGATTTTTCAAACATTTGTTGTTTACCATCCCAACAAATAGCATTTTACATTTTGTTTGGTCTATCTCAGCCCACCAAATAATTTTTTTGGATTTTTAAAATTTATCCAAAAAACTATATAAAATTCCCTTCCAAAAAAGGTATTATTTGTGATTTAACAATTTTGAATAAATCTCTTCAAATTTTTCAAAGTTTGATAGATCTTTCCTCTACACATGCTACAAGTGCTGAAGCGAACCTATTATCAAAAATTAATTCCACCTAGAAAGCAACTTTCTAGGATTTTTGGGATCTGTTTATGTTAATCCTCACCAAGTTACCTTTCCAATGGTACCTCATTTACCTCTTAAAGCCTTTAGATGAACCCAAAATAAATTTGAGAAAGGCAATAGCATGATGTAGTCCCTTATTTTTTAAACTTAAGAAAAATTAAACAAATTTTTCCAAACTACTTTTTGAGACGTTTGAATGCCTTCAATTAACTTTTCATGGAGTCGTATGTCACAAAACGGGTCCCATGAGCCTCAGATCAAGGCCAAAACAAAAAAGTTAGTTTTATCTTTCATTTAAATTATTAATTTTAATTTCAAAACACTTCTTTCCTAAAAGTATTCCTTTTTTTAATATCTAAAATTTTTATCTTTGGGGATACTCCAACCAATTCTTTGAGCGATACTCCAACCAACTTTAGCAACTTCGCTCAAATTTCAAAAAAAAAATCTAAAATTTTCATTTTTGGGGATAATCCAACCACTTTTTCTGAGGGGATAATCTAGCCCTGCTTTTCAAACTTCACTAAAAATCCAAAATTTTTTTCTCTCTCAAACTTTTTGGGCCTTCTAATCAAAACCTTTTTTCACACCTCAAGCGACCGCAAAATTTAAAAGTGTTTCAAAATTATCATTCCAATTATCTCTAAATAATTGAAGATAATTATGAGATATATCCCGACCATCCCTTCTTTTTTATGCTTTTGTGTGCCTATTTTTATGCAATATTTAATATATTCTTTTTCATTTTACTAACATATTTCTCTCTGTGGTGTCCATTTGTGCATTCATATTTCTAAATGGTTTTCAAAAACTGTAAGCCAATATTCAGTATTGATATCTTTCAAGGAATATATGATTTTCAAAATTAAATCCGAAGATTATTTTTAGTCAAAATCCATATGTTCCTTACCTCTCTGGGGCACATACAAGATTCAAATTTTCTTTAAAACTTGGATTTACTATTTCATACAAAATGCATGCAATAAAAGAGGATTATATCAAAGTAATAATGAGTCAAAACCAAAAAAACTGAAACCAATGTAAGACAAAGCCAGTAGGTACTTTTTTTTAGCATCATGGGAATGGTAGTACTTCCCCACGTGTAGCCAATTTTCAAACCCAACTAACAAATCTTTGGACCGTGTAGACCATAAAATTGACGATTTAAGTTTGTAACTTAAAATATCATTTTCAATAGGTATTTGATCACGCCTAGCCGAAATGATTGATAGTGACTCCAAGTCTTTAGCCATTTCGTAGTGGCCATCTAAAATTAGCTGGATGAGTGATTCATCCGATAGTCCTCCCCCTATTTTCATCTCATCATGCCTAAATCCAAGCCCCAATCAAAGGATATCCCAAAGGCAAAATTTTTTAAGTTATGTGTGTCATCTGAGCCATTGGGTTGTGTTAAGGGCATATCATGACAACTTGGCAATTCCACTAGGACAGTTAGAGAGTTAGGCCTATGACTAGTCTTAGTTCTCAATTTTTTATTTCAGTCACTATTTAATATAATCCCTTTTCATTTTGGCTATTAATATTTTAGTTTTCATGATTTTTATCTTATGGTCATTAGTGACAGCCTTGTTCCCAAATAAATATCAATTCGTTAAATAAAGTAATATGGGGTAAACCAAAAGGTTTAATTGTTTCCCCAACACAAATTGTGCATTTGCATTTACATTAGATTCTCATCGAATTCCATGGTGGGATTAGGGTCCCAAATATTAGGAGGAAGTAAGCTATCCACCATCCTAAGCAACCCTCCACATAGGCATAATAAGAACTTTCGAGGTGTAAATAACCTATGTATTCGCCTAGGGAAATACATCCACCAGATTAGACTTGTTCCACCAAGCCTGCAATGGGCCTAGGATTAGAGCACCTCAGTTATTCTCACTGAATGGAAAAGCAATTCATAATGATTTGGATGTCAACCAACCCCATATAGTGAGTCGTAAAAGCTAAACCACATTAAAACTATACCAAAGCGCTACTAGAATGACCCAAAGAATAATTAGAGAAACGCTTTTTACCTTCACTCCTGTGTACCGTAGTCACATAGGCGATGATAAATAAACATTATTACTCGTATTTGCCATCTCATACCACAAGAGACATTTCACATCTCATTCATTTCATAAAGGCATACAATTATGTTATCCGATCGATGGCTAACCCTCATCAATAAATAGGTAGTGCAAGTGAATTTCATTACCTACAAGGCCTCATCTCACCCTAAAAAGAGTCATATTCAACCAAGTTAAACTGCTATGCTATCTAAATGACAGTTTAATGCATAACTACTGTAAATGGTAATAGACGAACATCACCACCTAGCCAGTTAGTTTTATACTCGTGAAACACTGTATCACCTCAATAAAGGCAATTTTTAACCTAGACATGCCATATAGCTCATCATAATATTTGCAATTACCACATCTACCCTTAGGCATCACAATGCCTATTGCTAAGGCAATTTCTTTGATTTTATTTTCATTTCCATTCTTTTATTTGTTATTCTTGTTCATTGTCATTATTTTGTCAGCAAAGGGTGTCTACTTGGAGCAATAGTTTGTATGTATTCTCAAGCCTTTTGAAAATGTCAAAGCATGGTCAGAAAGCTGACAACATAAAGATGGGGATATCCTTAAGCCTGGTTACATCTCGGTGTGATGCATAAAAAGGTCAAGATTGGATACTATTAGATTGATTGGCAAGATTTGAAACATATTTAGGCTAGTTGGGATAATGCCGAGAGGGAGTTATTCACAAAAAGATATATGGACATAGCCCTCCTACCCCAGGTCTAGTTGGACATTAGCTTATTGCAAATAGCACCATAGCTCTGCAACATAGCATACAGATGCTTCAACTTTAATCAGGAAGTTTAATCCCTACCATTGATACCATATTGCTGAACATTGAAAAGGCCAAGTTCGGTACGATATATCGCAAAGCTCTGCAACCTCCAACTTTAAACAAGAGATTAGCACAGATCCTTGGAACAATAGAGTCATGGATTGAGGGCCATGTCAAGGTGAAAAAGAATACTGAGTGCATTTACTAGGCTAGTTTAAAGGAAGCAGTGGCGAGTCTTGCTGAAGCATGGAATTAGGATATCTAAGCTTAGGTAATATATGGGTTGGTCATATTCACAATAAAACATATGCTATGTGAAGGTAGCAATAGTAAAAATCTTTTCTCAAATTGTATTGCAATATTAATCTCGCACCAACTATTATTGCCAAAACCATTTAAACCTTCAATTTCTGTAAGAATATAGGGTGTCTTGCTTATTCACATTTGGCTCGTTAGCCACATTCATGTCGAAGAAAAAGGAATGTTGCACAATTTCTTTCCTAACTTCAACCCTCTCTTCAAGGTCCTTGAAAATGAATGACCCCAAGATAAGTCTGAGGAACAGTAGGTTGAAAAGTTTTAAAATTTTAGAGGAAAAAATGTCACATAGAAAGCCCTATGAGTGTTGCCTCAATCAATCATGTAGAAATATTGAGATCTTAATTGTGTGCCACTTTTAGGATTATAGGAACTAGCTACGCATCTCTCTTGGTTCTATGACAATTTTAATGCCAACAACTTATCCCATTCTTTCAAGACCTCAAACTCTGGGACTTCAAATATGGTGAAGCCAAATACAAGTCGAAAGTCCTAGCAATCTTCCAAGCTTATAGGCAAATCCATTATATGAAAAGGTATAAAGGAGGAAATGACATGACTTTAGGGTACAATGAATGAAGGATTCACCACATCAATGACATTTTATAGCTACCTAATGCTAGGACAACTTTAGTCCTAGTTGAAGAGTTTTCTTCCGATATTAAACTACTTAAGTTGGAATTTGAATAAGAGAAGGTAGCCTTTACCAGAAAAATCACTCGTTTAAAGAAGGAAAAAGTCAGCTAAAATGGATTTACTTGTAGATTGAAAGATGAATCAAGTTATCAAAGAAATAGAGCTTTTCAAAGGGGATCTTAATAGTCTACAAAAGAATATTGGCACTTAAAAAAGGAAACAAGTACCGACGTATTGGTAAGTCATCAGCTGAATGGGAGGCAGAGCTTGCTGCCCTCAATAAAGAGTTAAATCAATGGGAAAAAGAGGTTAAAGTTAATAGAGAAAAGCTTATTAGGAACCATGCCTTAGCATTAACCTACCAGAGAAGAAACAAACGTTTGAAAGCTCAAGTGCAAGATTTGAGAACATATAAGATTGAGAATGAAGCTTTAGCACTTAGAATTCAAAACTTAGAATAATCCCTGCAAATTCATTTGGGCCACATTGAAGAGCTAATGAGAGTCTGAGAGCAATGGGAATGAAAATGGCAATAGATGGTTGATTAGTCATGTCAGAACTATTAAGACCACCACCACCATCTCACTAAGCAAATTTACGGAACCTAGGTAAAGCCCAATGACATGGTCAAGGTAGCTGGGTTCTTGAAATAAGATATCATGCCCACTAGAGAGCATGTACAAGAGTTGTTGTATTTCTTGGAACATGTGATTATACATGTAATTGAGTCAGAAGTTTTCAAATGTAATCATGTCTAATCAAATTATTTTGTTGCTTTACAAAAGACGCTATTAATGAAGCCACCCTACAATCCAATTGTCCCTTTCACATGTGCATAACTAACTCAATTATTTTGCACTTTATTTACTTATTCATGTGAATAATCATTTACTACCATGATTGCATACTTATCATCTCATTAAACATATTCATGACATATCATAAAAGTCTAATCCGGTAATAATCAAAATTGCAAGATGCTTTAAAACACTAAATCTACCATTTGTCATTGATACAATATCGCTTTCATCGAAGAGCCATGGAAAATGACCATTAAGTCCATATTGAATAGTTAAAACTCATGTATAAGGAGTTTTAAGAACAAACGTTTCTAAAAAATAAGGAACTTTAAGCTCAGATAGTAGGCTAATGAAGCTATTGTCTGTTGTTCTAAAAGAAAAAGGGAAAACGAGCACTTTTTGCATGCGTAAAAGGTCAAGTAATTCCAAGAGTGACATAAATGGTGGAACTAAAGCCACCAATGTTCATAAAGAGGCATCACATGAATAGCAACCTTCGGTAGCACCAATCCTACTAGTTTAATCATTTATTTGTCTAAAACAAGCAATAGCACCTTATCTAGTTTAGGGGTATCAGGTTGCGAGCTCCTCACCAACGATGCCTTTAGTCCTAGACTTTGATAAACATGCAAAACAAGAGAAAGCAAAGAGTCTAAAGCCTTCTCAAACCACAAAGATATGAGCAAGTATCAGTTATTGGAAAAATGCCTTAGAGCCACCAAAAGTAGCAAAAAATTTGAGATCATAAACACCAAATCTCTGGATTTACTCTTCAATCTCATCATCCCACCTAAATTCAAGGTGCTAGATTTCAAAAAATACAGTAGGACTATAGATCCTACCACTCACCTTTGGAGATATTATAGAACGATGGTTGGTATGAGAAAAATGAAAAGCTATTGATACATTGCTTCCAAGATAGCTTAATTGAGGCAAATGGCTGTTGGTTTATAAAGCTTGACCAAGTCAGAATTCAACTTAGGCAAACTTAGCTTATTCCTTCCTAGACCAATATAAGCACCTATCGGATTAGATCTCAGATTACCTCTATCTCTCATGAATATGAAGAAGAAAACAACCAAAAGTTTTAGGCAATATGCCCAAAGATAGAGAAAAAAAGTTACTTAGGTTCAGCCTCCTTTGAACGAGAAAAGAATATCAATCATTCAATACTCTACGAGCTCCCTATTATGAGAAGCTAGTAGGGGCCATGAAGAACTTTGCTAAGATTGTCATATCGGCTAAGATGATTGATAATGCCATAAAAGGTGGCAAGATATCAAGAGGAAAGTTATCTAGCTCGATCAAAAAGACTATCGCTAAGGGTTGTAGACACTTTATATTGTCCGGGCTAATTTTTTTAGCAACTTAAGGCATAGATGTTAAAAGGGGCGATGATCGTCGGGTGACAACATCGCCCAACGAAAAAGTATTTTGAGTAGGTCAAAAAGGCCTATGGATCATATCAAAGATAAATGCAAAGTTGTGGCATCAAAAGACATAGTTCAAGGTGTCTAGGGACAAAAGATATGAAAAAATCCATAATTTTGCTTGAATGTATA
This sequence comes from Adansonia digitata, assembly GCA_029448705.1. NCBI lineage: Eukaryota > Viridiplantae > Streptophyta > Magnoliopsida > Malvales > Malvaceae > Adansonia > Adansonia digitata. The sequence goes on along the minus strand of JAQSVH010059524.1, from coordinate 13,994 downwards.
GATACATAGTTCTCATGTATCGATACAATGCTCCAGCATGCAAAAAATTTGAAATGTCCCTATTTGTATCGATACAAAATGTAAATGCATCGATCCATAATACAAGAGCTCATGTATCAATACTAGGCCATGCCAAGACTAAAGCATGCATTCTGTAACATGTATCGATACAATGGTTCATAGTATCGATACAATGGTCGTAGTATCAATACAATTATCATTATATTGAAACACTCAAGGTTTTTGGACCAAATGTATTGATACATTCTACAATGTATCGATACATACTAGCCATTTTTCATGGTCTGAGCATTTTTGACTTGTCTACCATTGATCAAGAACTCGATTTTAACTAGTTTCTTTGCATCAAAAAAAGATCAAAAAACCTATATCAAATTACGAATTTGGACTTTTGACTTAATTAAAACATTTTTTTGAAGTCTACATTAGATAAAAGGGTCAATGTCACATGATCACCTTACCTTTCCCTAGTTTGTTAACCAAGATCACCATCAACCACACTATTTGGTAGAAAATCATTTCAGCATTTAAACCAACCACCCAATGTCCATCACATTGGCAGCAAGTTGCTCCCTACAGCCACTCTATAGCCATCAAGTTGACATCACTTTGTCCCCCTTGAGAAATGACTAAAAACACCTCTAATTTGGCTCTTAAATGTTGGTATAAATAGACCACTTATATCTCAGCTAAAAAATGTTAGATTCCAGCTCATTTTTAGCTTCCAAAACACATTCCTACACCAAGAAAACCAAAATCCCGTAGCTCCTCACTCATTACCCAAAAACAACCCCAAAACATTCATTCCTAACCATTACACATTCTAAAAATCACCCTTATCCATACTAGAACCAAAACCTCATTGTTTTGCTCTTATCCTTGCTTATTAACAACAAGGAAAAGAAGGAAATTCAAGCCATCTCTGCTGCTCCAACTATTTGGCCAAAAATTGAAGTTTTGTTGGTATAGTTTCTTACTTTATCACTTTCATTTTCTATTTTTCAGCATCTTCATCATTTTAGTGAGCTCTCCAAGTTTCCATCACCCTCTTAGGATTCTCATGCATTATTATGGCCTTTGGTTATGGTAGTTTAGGATTTGGATGCCTTAATGCCCATTTGATCTACAAAATGCCTCATTTCATCCTCATTATTTTGATAGCTCTTACTCATGCATTTTATGCCATATCCATGTATCTTGTTATGATTAATCCATGTACGAATCATTAGCCTAACATATTTCAAGCATATTTATACATTAGCTTGCATCTTGTCATGAATCATTATCATTTTCAGCTTCCATAACATTTTCTTGTCAAAATACATAACACTTTCTTTGTCTAAGCCATTGGTAAAGTTAGCATCCCTATTCACATTCTGTGCCATCCCCTTGCATGTTCATTGTCTTCTCCTTGTCTAAATGCATGTTTGATGGCTATTAAAAATTGATTTTCAAAACCTACCCAAGCCAAGCATGTTGACCTCAACTAATGAGGATTAGCATGGACATAGCATTTTCCTCAAGGTTAGCAAAAAAATCTTTGGGAAAATTAAGTTTTCCAAAATCTGAAATCTTGATTGAACGAGGTCAAAAATTCTAATTTTCCAATGAAAATGGCCTTACACTTGTTCCCGAAATGTTCATTCCTGGTTTTTAAGTCAAAACCTTGAGTGGTGTGATTAACAGGTTGTTTCATTGTCCCAAAATACTCTGATGCTGTACAAGTGAGTTCATGATGCTCCTTTAGTAATAAATGTTCGAATGTCGATGACTCGAGTTTGGACTCGTAAACATAAAGAAAATAAGAAAATATCCTCTGTTTTAATTTGTCCCCTGCTAGCAGCAGCACTGTTACAAATTGAAAAATCACTCTAAAATCTCAAACAATTTTTTGTGAATTCTATAATATTTTTCTTTGAAAATGTGTCAAAACATCTTTAAAACGAGGTCTTGTTCACCCCCGGATCAGTCCGGATGAACGAGTTATGATTTTTCGAACCTAGACTATCTGAAATCCCTGGAATTAACAAAGTGCATTCTGATTGGGCCCTTTAGGCTCACTAAATGATTTTTCCAAATCCATCCATTATTTGCCCTAAAAGGTTCATGAAATTCCCTTCCTAGAAAGCTATTATTTGCAATTTTTTGATACCAAATGAGTCCAAAATAATTTTTCAAATTTTGACACACTTTGTTCCTCGTATACTCTACTAGTAGTGAAACTAATCCAAATTTGAAAATTTATTCCCCCGAAAAGTGACATTTTGAGACATCGAAAATATTTTTAGATTGATTCTCATCGAGTTACCTTTCTAACAGTATCTTGTCTACCCAGTAAGGCCTTCAAACTGATCCAAAATAAATTCAGAAAATGGGGTCACGCGATGTTATCTCCTGTTCTCGGTCATGGTCAAAATTAAGTTATTTTCCCGAATTTTGTCTTGAGACATTCGAATGTCTTCGTATCACCCTGATTAGACTTGAGAACATGCTTCAACCTCCCATAAGCTCATATCAAGGCATGAATATATTTTACATCTTCACCATCCTCATTCATAATAATTTCTTTTGCCAAAAGTTGCCAAAATACTCACTCGCTTTCTAAATCACAAAGTTTGATCAACTTAAGTTTTCCAACTCGACTTCTCTAAAAAGTATCAAACGTGTCAGTTTTGGGGATACTCCAACCTCGATCGGCCGAGAGGATACTCCAACCCTGACCTGCTGAGAGGATACTCCAACCCCGTTTTTCAAAATTATTAAGATTTAAAAATCTTTATCAAAATTATTCATCATCCATGGGGATACTCCAACCCTATCTTTTTGAGGGGATACCCCAACCCTGTCTTCCAACTACAATTAAATTTTTGTCCTTCCCGAACTTCCATGAATATGTCAAAAAAACCTCATTTAATCAAGAAACCCAGACACATCTCAAAAATTATCGATTCGATTATTCCCAAATAATCGATGCCAATTACGAGATAAATTCTAATAGTCCATCATCCCTTTTCTTTATCATTGCATTGAATGATCCATGTTATATTACTTCATTTATTTCCTAACTAACATGATATCTTTGTGATGGTTATTTGCATTCATGTTTTCCAATCATTTCAAATAAAACTAAGGGTAATATTCCACGTGGGTATCTCTCCAGTGCCTAAAACAGAATATTCCATTTGCCAAAATAAAATTAGAGGTAATTTTTATCGAAAATCTCTTTATTCCCCATCTCTCAAGGCGTATATGAGATTAAATCTTTTTCATCAAAACCTGGATGTGTATTTCTATAAGATTCATACATTACAAGAGGGTTACATCGAAATAGTGACAAGTTAAGATCGAAATAATCAAAATTGAGATAAGACATAGCTAGTAAAGTGCCGATTTTGGACATCGCAAAGAGGTTCGTATCTCATCGTGCGTTACCAACTCCTGAACACAAAACACGAATCTTTGCACTACGTAGACCACGAGACCAATGTTGTGAGTTTCGTAACTCAAAACATAAGTTTCAATAGGCATCCAGTCATGCCTAGCCCCAAATGATCAGTGGTGACTCCATGTGTTGGCCATTTCATGATGGTCATCCGAGACTAAGAAAATGAGTGATTCATCTTATGGTCCCCTTCACTATATCATAAGTCGAGAATCTGTACTTTTTTATTCTCATCACGTCATGAAGGAAGAGTCTTGGTCAAGAAGACATTCCCAAGTTAGAAAAATATTTTAAGTCGTATGCACCCATAGATCTAAGAGGATCCACCTCGGGGCATGTTGTGACAAGGGCAAAAAAAGAAATGAATGCCATCAATGAGAGCCTAGCTAAGTTCACTTAGAGTCTGTATCTAACACAAAGTGTATTCTTCCCTAACATGGCATATCCGAGCTTTAACCCTCACCAATGCCACAATCGATCTACTCTGCTGGACGTAACCTAATGATAAGCTTTATGTTGAGTCTCGCTTAGAATACTACTCAAAATGCTCAACCTCGCAACAGGAATAATGCTAGAGCCTTTAATAACCAATAGGCACCAATGAGAGAGAACATTTTGGTATGCTTTCATACTCCTACAAAGAGATTTACTCTCACTTATTAGTAGGCCAGTTGCTAGCCCTGATATTCATAAGCTCGAGATCATATCCAAATCCCAAATGGTATGACAAGAATGCCTATTATGAGTACTATGCTAGGATGTAAGGCCACTCTACTGAAAACTGCACTTTATTCAAGAGAAAGATAGAGCATGCTAGAGAAAGGTAGAGTATGCTAAGAAAAAGGTGTGATTAAAGTTGAACAAGGGCCTAGATCTAATGTGAACCCAAACCACTTCCAAAGCATATGAAGCTAATAGAAAAATACAATAATTAATAGGAAGACTTCTTAGGTTAAGAAGAATGTTATGGAAGTCAAAACTTCCATGAACAAAGTATGATAGGCCTTTATAAAAGCTGAAATAGTATAAAAAATTGAAGAAACTACTAAATCTTCTCATTACCATTATACACAAAGACACACCCTGTAGCACTACTCCAATTTCCTAAAGATGGTCCAAGGGATGATGGAACACTCGAAGATTGAATTTTATAAGGAGCAAGATAAAGACATAAGCACATTTATCAATGCCATAGATAAAGATAGGAAAAGCC